>CM076584.1:991100257-991252060 GCA_034641835.2 Pinus albicaulis
AGAAAATGTATTTAGTGTGAAGTAGAAGGAAGATTACAACCATTTCATCGATTCGCTATCACTCATCTAGCTTGAGTCTCATCCTCATCACATCCAACATCAACAATCTAGCAGCATCACAATACATGCACAACACCTTCAAGAGTTGATATCTCACCAACATAACTCTACTTAACACAAATTTTTGCTCTCTTGTGCACTATGTTCAGTGCTCTATTTATAAGTAGATGATGTTAGTTTGAAATAAATGAATCATTGAATGGATTTCCTATAAATGGATGAAGAGTTTTCCTTATTCATGGGAGTAACAGGATAAGAGGTTTAATGACTTCATGGGTTCCAAATTCGAGGCTATCAGATGAGGTGAGAGTTGGAAACACTTCTATAAATCAGTAGAAGTCGGGGATATTCCCAGAATACAATGAACAATTCACTCCTAGTAGACCAACGCACTCCAAAGTGGGCCTATATCCTTTGCAACACAACCTTCCATGGGAGTAGATGATCTGAAAAATAGTTACAACTGTCTAGGGGTGCATTCATGGGTTGATAGGGAACTTCAACTTGAATCTTAGCAGTGAAACTTTCATGAAGGAAGACCATGAATGTGATGACTTGTTTAGGGCATGTAGCAACCAATTTAGAGTACGATAGACCCTAATGAATACTAATATGTGTTTTTGGATGATGCCCAAATAGACCTTTAATAGCTCCCCCCTAAAGCATGAAGTCAAAATTGAAATTTTGAATGATTTCTTTACGACATGATGAGGAGGAATTGAAGCGGACAAGGACCTGCATTAATTATAATACATTACATCATGATATTTTTTCAACTTGTACATGAATTTTTGAGGGAGGCATATCCCATACTCAACACATAAACTATCATAACATCAGAGATTCATATACATATATAGACTATCTACAGATATAGACCCATGATAGGATGACCACCTAAATAATGACCATCATACGGATGATTTGGTACTTCTCACGAAATTGCAACCTCGATGGATGAAACTAGATCTGGGGTCTTCTATCTCGTTCACTCGATCGCTTAAAGTATGAGTATAGCCATGAAAATATATGATCTGATGTTGAACATGGGAAGACAACGTCTGATTAAAATCCAATGATGTGAGCCAATAAGAGATGCGAGAGAAACCATTGTTGATGATAATGGATCTCAAGGTACTGCAGTACACTCTACATGGTGTGACTAGAGGATTGGATGTCGAACACCATACAAAGTATTTCGATCGAAGTCATGTGATGTCAACATGTCACTGGAAGCGAGAAAATTGTCGTTGATGTAAAATAAGCTCCAAGGTACTGAAATTTTGTTTGTAAGTAAACTTCCTGGATGATGAGCTAATGTTAACAGGAAGTGAATCATCGCGGGAGGGAATTGATGCTTCCCTCATCAACGACACGAAATGGGAGTAATGATTTTGAAGACAGAACGTGACTGACGAAGAAATGTCAGGGATGGTGGTCATGAAATGAAGGTTTATGAGTATTGCAAAGGATGAGGAATATCAAAGTGACTTCTCTTGAACATATTGGCGACACTGAATTAATTGGCATCATTTGACCCAAAACTGAAGTGATGGATGGTATGATAAACCATAGGTACAATAGATCATCAATCAGACTTCCCAACCTAAAAATCATGGAAATGAAGTGAATAAGTGTCATGTTCAAGAGTGACTTGCTACCATAAAGTGTTTTATCCCTTTCCAATTTTCCTCAGTCATTGCTGACCAAAACCTCTTTATTTTTTATCAATATTGAGGAGTATAACATATGATGTATGTATAATTCCACCCTTTGGGTGATTCCATCGCTATTTGATGCTTTAACAGGTCTAGAAAAGGTGAAACTCGATCTTGTCATGAAGGAGAATTTTGTCACTATTTGATGCTTTAATGAGTCTAACGATAGTGAGAACTCTGTCCTTTTTCATATTTAGAGATTTTGAAAAAGGGAATAAAAGGAAACTCCACAAGTTCTATTTCATATAATGGTCCCTCAAATCCAAAAAAGCGTAAAATAATATCGAAGAGAACCTCCTAGTCATGTTTGATTAGGATTTTCCTTTTTCATAATCATAAACTATCTCAGCCCGGAAAAGGGTTAAACTTATACTGAGTAGATGTCATTTCAATTCCTTTAACAAGCTCAAAAGGACAAGCACTCGACAATATTTTCATATTTTGGGAGTCTAAAAAGAGCTGAAAGATAACTCTAGGGTGGTTCCTTTTTCACATTTAACAAAAATCGAGAAAGAGATAAAAGTGTGCTTTGAATTATTTTTTCATGTTTAACAAAGCTCGAAAAAAAATCATAAAATTATGCTTTGAATTCCTTTTTCATGATTAACAAACATCAAAAAAGAGATAAAATTGTTCTTTGTGGTCAATATCGCATTTCACAATCATGCATGACTAACTCACTATAATCAGCTGCAAACCTGCTCAAGGAAACATCAAATGGATTAACAATACCTGTTTAAAATAGTAAGTATGGGTTAAAACCATATTCGTTTAATTAAATATGCATAAATTAATAAAAAAGAATACTACAGTAAGAAATTACCAAGTCATTTTTACCATTTCACCTTTACTATTTAGATATTAGTGCTCTGAACCTGTTTTACCCTCAAACTTCAACAATTGATTGTGAAAGATTCTGTGGATCATTTCTCATGCCGTCTAGACTAGGTAGAAGATCTTACCCTCCTCTTTCTATTGAAAGCATTATTTTTTAGTTCCATGCACATTTTTTAGGTTTTTGGGTCCCTTAGGGTAAATATACAATTCCCTAGGGCTAGCGCACTGTTGAATGTCAAAAGGTGTGTTGCAGAGAGGCTGGAAAGAGGCCCAGTTCCTCTGCAATTCTCTCTTTCTCACTCAGTGGTGCGTTTGGCGCAATTGAAAAAGTTGTATCTTTGTTTCTGCCAAAAATCTTCCTAGGTTTTTGCATGAAATGGATCCTAACTTAGCCTATGGTGTGATTTTAGACTTTCATCAGATCAGAATGTTGATTACATGGCGAGAAAGAGAAGATGAAGAATAGGATATTGTTACCCTAAATGATCCTAGCACTATGAGAGCCCTCAGAGATTGTGGGTTGCTCAATTGCTTTTTATTGTTAGGGATGAGGTGAAACATGGAACTATTGTAGTTCTTGATCCGTTCATTAGACCCGACAATACAGGCATTTAACATTACGAACAAAGTGCTCCCAATATTGGTTGATGATATTTACTTTATTACAAGTTTTTCAAGATGTGGTACCCCCACTTCCCTTGCGGGCTCTATGTGTGGAGGTGAAATAGTGAAGGACTACATCCGATAGTTTTTTCGACCAGGAACTGAGCCTAGTAAATATGGAAATATAAATATAAAATATGTGCGTGATATGCCTTTGCGTAGTCTCCTATTCACTATCGCAAAGCTCGATGGTAGCATGACACTACATGTAATGAATAGATCATACATGTAGTATGCACTTGAGTGTCTTGAGCCAACCATGTTCAACTAGGCTAAGGAAGTACTTCTTCAGATGAAAGAACAACTAACCAAGGTAAAAAGTGGTAAGACCAAAAATTTTATTTATGGGTCAATTTTGATCACTTTTGTTATGGAGCGAGTTCCATTGATGCAGCCACAACATGTGACACTTGGATTAGCTAGTCCTAGAGATCCAAGGATGAAACGGTGGGTCAAGCTAATTACTAGACATGATGGTCAGTCATAAATCTCATTTTCCACTACATTCTTTAGTTGGCTTCGAAGACAGAATATATTCATCGAGGAGAATCCATATGCAGCGATGGATTTCCCTGTAGATCTAGATTTTATTTTACCAGTAAATGCTAAATGAGGTGCTATAGGTAAAATGTTGACCGTGTTTTTTATTTTTTGGGGTTTTTTAGAAATTTCTGTGTTTTTTCATGTTTCCAAGTCTAAACTAAATATGTTCTATGTATGCAGATGTAGGTATGGTTCGACGAGTGGTGAATGTACAACAGGCGGGAGAACCAATAGAGAGGATTGCTGGAAGGGAAGTCCTATAGGAATTGGATTTAGCTAAGACTCTTGCTGAGTTGCAGCAGCATGTGGAGGGATTGACTCTTGGGAAACCAAATGTCTAGATTGAGGAGTTACCTATGAGGCTGCAACGCCATACCATTTGTGTGCCCAATCGTTGGATGAGGCTATTGCACATCATAGCCCAAGCAGTGACCTGCTATCATGAGCATCAATAGGTTTACTTAGATTATTCTATGTCTGTATACATTTTGAGGTCATATGATCAACGTGTCTTAGACACAATTTTGTAAAAACACTCGATATAAATCTATTTTACTTTCATTATTTTTCTATGATTATGTGCAATCCTATTCAATTGTATGATGTGAATTCAAAATTTATCTTTACATATGATGCAAATGTATATTTAACACATAATTGATGTATTTCCAAAATACAAACTCTAAGGAACATGTGATGAATTACTGGATTTCAAACAATATATACACCAGTAAGTTTTAGTACAACAAGTTGTGTGCCCAGTGTGATGATGATGCCACAAATACCAAGTGAAATGGCATCAGAGAGTAGTTCAATCAACCAGCTATACTCAGTGATATTGTTGGTCGATCGACCAATACAAATCCCTTGGAAGCTCATTAACTTGCCACTTGGTGCAAAGATGGCCCATGCTGCAGAGGATAAATTCTGAGTACCATGACTTTCACCATCGGCATATCCAAAAAATGGTTCTGAAGATTCTGACATCTGCAAAAATTCAAAGCAGATTACTAACAACATGAAAAAATCTAAAAGGCACACTGCTACACACACGCAATCAAAGCACATATTACAATGTTTACTATGCAAAATCAGGCATAGTAATGTTTAAGATAAAACCCATTTCAAGGACGCAAAAATGAAATCCCATCATAATATACTAACTTGTAGGCACCCTTAGCCAGAATGCACTTGACAATGTAGGGGCCATGCCATAATGGTTCAAATTTCCATGTTCCTATCTTATTAGCTTCCTCAACATAAATCAAGACCAGGTCTCCTTCCGAGAAGGTGTGAGGCTTGGCATTGCAATCACATTGCACCTTAATTCGTCCCTTATGCGCTTTGTTGGCCAATGTGGCTTCATGACGCGTTTCATATAGATGGATGAGATCTAAAAGACGTGCCACTTCTTTAGAAGTGTCAGGTAGCAGGTCAATCATGAGTTTCAACGATGGTATTTCGCATTGTATCAGTAAGATAGATTCTAGACCATAAACCAGCTGAAAGGGAGTGAATATGGTCACATTTATCACCGAGGTTCGATATGCCCACAAATCCGAGTAAAAAATCGAATGCCAGTTTTTTTTATGAACCCCAATCATGTGTTGAAGCATACGCTTAAGAATATTGTTGAAAGCTTCAAATTTTCCATTAGGTTGAGGATAATAGGGGTTAGAACTATCATGTGACAATTCTAACTTGGTAGTCAACTCATCCATCATGTGATTGCGAAAATGTTTTCCATGTTTTGTGACTATGGCTTGCGGTATACCAAACCGTGAAACCAAATGGTTAAAAAAGAACAATGTAGGTGTTTGTCTCGTGTTGTTGAATGTAGGCATCACCTCGGCCCACTTGGTAAAATAGTCAACAATGACAATAATATTCCCATGACCCCCGAACGAGCGAGGGTTACATGTCATGAAGTCAATGCCCCATTTTGCAAATGGTCCAACAACGAAGACATGATGTATTTGTGATGATGGTAGGCAGGTTTTACGATCAAATATATGGCAAGCATGACAACTTCTAACCATGATAATGTAGTCGCGAAATATGGTAGGCCAGAAGTAACCAATGCATAGAATCTTCTCTGTGGTAGCGTAGCCAGACAAATTTCCACTGCATGCGCCAAAATGGCAATCATTTAGAACTTTTTCAACTTCCTCATGCTTGAGGAACCTACGTAAAATCGTATTGACACCACGACGATAAATTTTATCGCCGATGATTAGATAATCTTTGGTTTGGTATCAAATATGTCGATGTTGTGAGTGACAGTTATTACGCCAAAAAGTTTGGTTCTGGTGATAAATGATGAAATCCCCATACCATGGGACAGATGACTTGATCAAAAACAAAGACTCATCCGAAATTGATGGTTTCATAGTAGGATCGGTACTACTCGAAGGAAGGTCACAAATAAGCTCAGCAAATGCCAAAGACTTCTTTGAATTGGATTTTATGAATTCCAAATCAAACTATTGCAAAATCATGATCAAAATGTATTGTAGAAAATTACTGATAACTTATATGTTTAACAATGCCAGATCATGTCTTCTAACCTAGACCTCTAAATTTTATTGTTAATGTTACAATGCTTCCTTAGATAAATTCAGATAAATTTTATTTTGATCTTGATTATCAGTTTGTCTTTCAGGTTCACTGCGAGATGTATTGAACATTCCTAGAATGAAATTAGAATGATAAGCATTTGTTTCGAATTGATTTTTGACAATGGAAAACTAGCTAGTAGGGATAGAGAAATCAGAAAATTTACAATCATCAACGAGCACATATAAATGCAAATTTTCCCTAAAATATTCCTAAAGTAGAACTCAAAATCCCTAAATGAAAATGCATGTTTTTCTTTTCAGTTTCCTTTAATTTTAGATGAACGAAAAAGAAACTAATGCACAAACAATCATTCAAAACTTTCAAGATAAACACAAACTGAAATTACAATTCCTCTTTTCAAAAATAATGAATTGATTAAGTGTAAAATTTAACTTTGGAATTATCACAATCATAAAAAAAACACAAAGAAGCATTGATCAAACAAATCCAAAGTGAGGCAAGAAGAGTAAAGGAAAACTGGTCTCTGGAGGTATTTAGTCACTCAAAACTTCAGCAAGAAAATACTAACATGGATTGGAAAAAGAAAAAATAGATATATTTTGGTTGGTCATAGGGGCAATGCACCCCTGAGTGGGAGACAATGCATTGCAGATCATTGTCCCTAAGTGAGCAGTGCTATGCAGAGCACTGTGTTAAGACCAACAGTGCGTTGGTGCCAGAGGACTCTTTGAAAAAGCAATAAATCACACTAATTTTGCTAAGACACATTCAAATGACTCAAAATAAGTAGGTAAAGTCTACTAGATGTTGATGGACAAGGAAAAAACCACCAGGGACGATCCGTCGATCCCCAATATGGTCACCAATTTGTTTCACGGAAATACAAACTTACAGATAAGTATGCTTTCCCTAAGTGGGTGGTTCAGTTAGAACAACCAGAAAGAAATATATTTGAATATTTCCTTAAAGTGAATAGATAAATGGAGAGACACCTAATTGTAATCTATTCGCTTTCCCTCATCAACCATCGTTGCTTTCGTCACTCTCAATCTAACTTAACTCGCTTGATTGATACTTGCCATGGTAAACAGGAGACAAGAAACAACATAAAGGCAATGCGATCTATTCAAATTAAACAAATTGAATCGATTAAACTCATTGATACAAATATAACATCATTAACATATCCATTAGGAAAGGATCAAATGTCTTTATTATGAAGTATAAGGAAGAGTACAACCAGTTGATCGATTCACTATCTATCATCCAACTTGAGTCCCATCCTCATCACATCCAGCGTCAACAATCCAAGAGCATCACAATACATCCACAACACCTTCAAGAGTTGATATCTCACCAACATAACTCTACTTAACACAAATTATTTCTCTCTTCTGCACTATGTTCAGTGCTCTACTTATAAGTAGATGAAGGTAGTTTGAAATAAATGAATCATTGAATGGATTTCCTAAAAGTGGATGAAAAGGTTTCTTTTTCATTGGAATAGGAGGATAAGAGGTTTAATGACTTCATGGGTTCCAAATTTGAGGCTATAAGATGAGGTGAGAGTTGGAACAGCTTCTAGAAGTCACTAGAAGTCGGGGAGATTCCTGGAATCCAATGAAAAATTCGCTCCCACTCGACCAACTCATTCCAAACTGGGCCTAGATCCTCTACAATGGAGCCTTGCATGGGAGTAGATGCTTTGCAAAACAATTACAATTGTCTAGGGGTGCATTGATGGCTTAATAGGGCACTTCAACTAGCATCTAAACAGTGAAACTTTCATGAAGGAAGACCATCAATGTGATGACTTGTTTAGGGCATGTAGCAACCAATTTAGAGTATCATAGACCCTAATGAATATTGATCTATGTTTTGGGATGATGCCCAAATCGACCTGTAACACTCCAATTAGAAGATGAAAATCCTCACTTGCAATGTTTAGTGCATGCTTTGAGACATTTAATAAGGAAAACCAATATTAATAATAGAAAATTATGGGTTATGTACATGAAAAATTGTTTGAAGTTGTGAGACGGGAATTCAAGTGAAAAAAATGGCGCCTTATGATGCTTATAAGCATCTCGGATGGCAAGTTTTTGAAGTAGAGTCAAAGGTGAAAGGGATTGAAAAGTGAAGTCCTCCAATTGCACTTACACCCTTAAACGAAATATAGTCAAAGACAACAATCACCATATAAGCTCCTGCCAAACCTAGCCATTCAAATTAACGCCACATCCATTCTTGGTTTCAATGAAAGATAGCTTGGACTCTACAAGTAGAAGTTGCAGAGCTGTACAACAAGAAATTGATGAAAATGGCCATGAGGTCGTTGATGTCTCTTCGATGTGAAAATAAAATTCAAACACCAACTTTACCATATTCAATTCCGATGTTTTTTTTTTTCCACAGAAAAAATCGGTAACCTTTTATTTATGAAAATGAAAAGTTACACATAGCATATGCATTGAAGCATTTTCAGATATTGCCCATTGGGCTCGTGTGCTTTGGCACACAATGCGGCGTAGCGAGGCTACCGTGCATTCAGAAAGAATGAGAAAAAGAGAAAAAGAAGGGAGGAGGAGACAGTAAAAACTGGTTCCAGAGGGTGAGTAGAAACTCACACCTCATGTTTTTCTTCCCTTCTTCTTTTCGACCTTGCGCCACTCTCCTTGGGTGGGCTCCATCGTAGCTAGGACTAACTGTGTTTCTGCTTTCTGTGGGCCTGTATCCTTATCTGAGTCTGAAGTATCAGAGGGATGATGCCGTTTGATCCCTCCCATACTTAGATCCTCACTTATCTTCTCTGCCTGAGTTGAATAGGATTGTGAGTCCTTGTTAGCTGATATGATTTCCTTTTGGGTCTCTTTTCCTTGGGTTGTCTCAGTATTCTCTGTGGGAGTGACTTCCTCCTCTGCTTCTGATTCGTCGTCCTCTGAGTCAGGAGGGGGATATTTCCACCCTTTTCTCTGCTTCCCTTTCTACTTCTTTTTGCTGTTTTCTTTCTTGGCTTCTGGACATGTACTTTGTAAGTGCCCTGTCAGCCTACAGATTCTGCATCTGAAAGCAGTATTTTCATAGTCTAGTCCTTGCAACCAGTTTTGTTGCTTGTATACCAGCCTTATACTTTCTGGCAGTCCTTTACTTAGATCAACTTCGACACAAATTCGTGCAAAAGTGAAGATCCTCTCCTCAATCCTCTCCAGATCTGTTTTGATATATTTCCCTAAGCTGTTCCCAATACCTTCCAAAACTCGTTCACTCCAAAAGTGAAGAGGAAGGTTATATAGGCGGACCTAGACCGGCATTCTGGAGACTATCATTTTGTTTGGGTCGAAATCTGGGAACCATGGGGTCATAAAAAGACCCGTTGTTCCCCAAAACCAAGGCCCTGCCCTGATGATTGTGTCTCTGGCTTCCTTGGATGCGAACTTAACAATGAAAAAAACCTTGGAGCATAGATGTATATCACATTCCATGGTCCAGTTAGTGTAGATCCAGTGAAATAGATCCATTGGCTTTGGCCAAAAACTGTTAAATCGACAGATTAGGGCCTGAGTTTCATATGACTTAACATCTTCTTCTAGTCCCGTAGAATCAATGTTGAGGGCTGGGGTTTTCCCAAGCTGATCTACAATGTATGGCCTAGGTATATGTCCTCCTTGGACTGGAGGGGAACCTGGATCTCTGTTACCCTGTAAGATATTTTTGTAGGAGAAGCCTCCCTTGGGTTGTTGCTGAGTTGTAGTCTTTTTCCCCTTGTCTCCTCCTGTGGAGCTTGGATGTCCTTGAGGTACAGCACCTCCTCTCAGCCTAAGGTTCAAGGCTATGGTTGTTTCTGGGCTTATATCGTAGTTCTTCAAGGTTCTGCTATCCTGAAGGGACCATCTTCCACTGACCAGATGCTGGATTTGAACAGGGTATCCCATCAATGCCCAGATTTGCTGTTTCAACTGCATAATGGTGCTTTCTGCATGTACCCATACTAGACTGGTTTTCCCCACTGGGGGTTTAATAAAAATCTGAAAAAAAGATAATGTTACCTGTTGCCGGGGTTCTGGCTGTTCTAGCGCTGCCTCAAGGTAAGAGTAAGGGGGCTGCCCCCGTGGTATGCATTGAGAAGACCTCTTCCGTGCCTCATGCCAGATCTGGAGAAGATTGGGCTTAGGCTCCTTTGCGCCCAGAGGGAAGGAAAAGAGATCGCTGTAATCTATAGCTGCATGGCTGCCAGATTCCTTGAAGATCGTCAATCGCGCCCTTGCAGCCTCTTCTTCCTGTGGAGGACCCCCCCAAGCCAGATCCATAACTGATGGGAGACAAGTCATATTCTGGGCGATCCGATCTGTCTTGACATTGCATGATTTGCCTGGGGCTGGATCCGCATGCGATCTTTCAGGTTTGAGAGGCCCCGATCCACCTGCAAATGAGCCACACCACCGATCCGGTCTTGGATTCTTTGATTTCCCATGTTGCATGCCCCATGGAGAAAAGGGCGCAGCGGCGTCTCCAGCCGAGTCATTATTTGCAGGATCTTCTGCACTGAGCTCCTTGGCATAGCTATGAAACCTGAAACTGCGAAGACCAATGAGGGGCGCGGCCAGATCCAAACAGGGATCCACGGCTCCTGTGGCCAGATCCGCACAAACCTTGACGGCGGCGGCAGAGCACGAATAAACCCTAGCGCGATCCATTCAATCAATTCCGATGTTACGGACTATAGTAGACAAAATTTGATTCAGGGAGGAGTTTTCCTCAATTGGAAAAAATCTTTACAATCAATTGTAAATTGAATAGACATGAAAGAGGAGCATTCAGATCCGGAGATGAAAGCACACTAAAGTACAATGCTAAAGCTTTCAAATTTCTCAAAATGAAAATGGTGACTTTGAAATCACTGTTAGAGATTCCAACACTCTCCCTAGTAATTCTTTCATAGCCTTAGAGTAGGCGCCCATGAATTTGTAATATTTTTTTCAAATATAAAATCCAATATGATTTATTTTAAATAAAATGTGGAAAGCCCAACATTTTGCTTCAATTAAATTCATGTTTAGTTACCAAACGAGTCTTGGTTTGCTGGATAAGTTAGGGAGGATTAAGCCATACACTGAGGTTCCATTCTGGTTATAGTTCCTGCTTCCTTATCTGAATGAAAGTGAAAATATGGGATTGCGTGCAAGTCATGGGTGTATTTGGAAGAATACATGACTTATGGGAATTCATATAAAAAAGGATGAAGCCAGGGGAAAGTCCCCAAAGATATCGGCAGAACAAGTAACTATTGCTTGCCTGATTATGGCATAATATGTTACTTTGCGACCCAAGCCTAAAGTAACTCCCTATTATGGAGTGAAAAATCATATTTTGGAAGAAATGAGGGTTTAATGAGCATAATCCACGTGATCCATGAAACCATTTTCAAGCACCTTTGTTTAGGAAATTAGGTGATTGGGGTTTTTTGGGTGCATGCAATTTTTTTTTACAGTTCTGTGTCTAAATTGGACCTATACTATTTGTGCATGGTTGGATTCCATATATTTCAACATTGATAGCTTGATGGCATGCATCTGCAAGTGGTCTTTAGATTGGTACGTCTATTATAGTATTTTTCTTTTCCGAGAAAAACGTTCCAGGGAAATTCCTAGAAATTCCCCGCATTCTTGAATGGCACCTCATGCAAAATTGTTCATGGTGATTATGGTGCCTATACACATTTCCACCTAATGTATTAAGGCAGGTTTTAACCTTGTGTCCTTTTTCGGTCATCGTTATTCATGTTGACTTGTGTCCACTCAATAGAATAGTGATGATCGAAAAATGACACAAGGTCAAAACCTACTTAGAAAAGGAAAAAAAATTATATTATCCATGCCTGAGGTGAGAAGATATATAGATTTACAAAATTTGTTGAGGCCTTTGTACAGTTGGAGTCACGAATACTATATCATTATAAAATAACTTCTCCATGGCTTTCGTCGGCAGAAATAAACATTCAGAGTATTTTTAAGTTATTACAAAAAATTTTGACCGTAGAATTCCAAACTCTAATGGACTCCAACTGATAGTTTTCTCAATAAATCGATATTTAAGAAGACCATATAGTAACATAGCATAACATGAATATTAGAAGATATCAAAAACCATGGAAATGTAATGATGCAACTGATCCAGTCATTGGTGAAGTGGGATTCTACTCTTCGATATTGAATGAATTTTACATGATTTCATCAAGAAAAATATCCAATTATCTATCCACTCACATGTCCACTTCCTCAATTATGTCGTACTTGTCCACTGCACCCTTTTAATAGTAATTGGAAAATCCTAAACCATGAGTTTGATGTGGACATATTAATTTTTATGTGTTACCTCATTTTGTTGTCTTCATTCCATTTCTCCTTCTCCTCCAAATGAAGTACCAAATTTTAAGCCCTGTGTTTGATGCTCACATATTCATTTTCTTCTATTAGCATTTCCAATTTTTCTTCATTTCATTTTTCCTTTTCCTCCAAACAAATTCTGAAATCCAGAAGAGATGTTAGACCTCTTGCTTCGCGGTCGTGGCTACTACATAAATACTATGATAGGGTTAATATTGTTCACGGTCTTCAAGACTTATATCCCCTTCCTCTTCAACTAGTGCCTTCAAGCTTTATGAATTCATCACTTGATAACTTCTCCCTTCTTGTTGATCCTACTAGGCTCCCACGTGAAACCTTGTTTTTTTCACTAGTGTTAAGGTGGAGGACCCTCTTTCCACATCCTCACCTATTTTTGCTCACTCTCTTGGAAATCCCCTGACATTGCCACAAAATCAAATGAATCACAATTTCATAAGTTCAGAACAATACAATTTCCTTATGGGTTGCCACCCCTTTTTACTATACTACAAAATTCTTTAAATTGCAACAATTTTTCATGGTTATATGATTGAGGATTTCTATATGGAGACAATAATACCTTTGCAGGTTTGTACTTCCAAAGGTATTGGAAGGCAATAAGTTTCATATCCTACAAATATTTCACTACCCTCTTAATTAATTGTAGAACATTTGGAATTATGACTTTTAATGCAATTCTAAAATTTCGATTCACATTGGAGGTTTCCTAGATCCAATTTCTATGAAAATTTAGTCTTAAGGATGAGCCGAAGTATAAATTACAACAATAAATAGTTGAAAATATTTCGATTCACTTCAACTCCAATCCAATCAGCATATCAAGAGTAACGATACCAAACATATGCCAACAAATTTCAGACTTGTGGCACACTTTCTCAGAATAAAATCGGACATGGAATCACTGCAATTAATGCAGATTTACATAAGTAAATCTGCCCTATTATATTTTATATGAATCTGTAATCCCTTAACAATTTCAACCTTCACTTATCTCAAATCAATATGGAAAAGTTGCAAAATAGCACTAGAAATTAACAAACCAAGAAGATGACAAATACTGAAAACCAAATTTTCAATTAAGGAAATTTTGGACAACCGAAAATTTCATAATTATTTATAAAAATGAAGTATAATTTTCATACCATAGTTTTGGAGTGGGGTACCCTGGGGTACAATTTTAGTAAATTTTTGTATATGTTTTGTAGTGCACGCTGCATGAAAGATTCAAAGGGGCTTTGGGGCAGACAAACTCCCTAATCAATGTAACAGGTTTTAAAGGAAATCCATGAGTCTCAAACCATGGTTTGATACCATGGTATCTGCGTGCTAAGTTAGTATAAATATGTAAAGGTCGAGTCATGAAGAGATATCTATATCTTTTATCTATAGTTCTATTATGGTTATTTCTTAAAGATTTTGATCTAAGTCTGGGTTTTGGGTAGAAATGCTCTTGTTGGTTGTGTGCGTGGAGACCTAAGTCCTGACCATGTGTGGACTCCACTAGCTATGTGTGTGGAAGGGTAAATGGTATTGAAGGACTGGATGTATTGGAACCGATATCTCTCCTAATAAAGAATATTGTTTTGGTGAAATATGGATTGTTATGCGATGGTTGTTATTTGTCTGTTATTTACTTTTAGAAAAAAGTCTGTTCTGTGATTTCATATTTACTTATGTTATGGTTAAATTATATTTGTACGAATGAATATAGTGTATTATGCGTGAATACCATTTGATGAATAAGTGTGATTGAATTTTAACTATTACTATGCACGAATATGTATTGAGTCATTCTATGATAATATGATGTGAAGTTGATCTATTGTTATGTTTATCTGTTGATGGGCGCATTTGTATATCACCTGTTATAGTTTTGTTACAGTATTTTTAGGGCAACCACATTAAATTATTCCTCAGGATGGACAAACCTGGTTCCAGGATGCCCCCATACTGCTTCAGGCGAGACTTTGATCTGCGCAAGTAGGTCACTGCTGAAAGGGACAATAGTTTGAGGTTTAGTTGGTTGCACAATAATTCTAAACCTGGTTCAGGACCCCTCAAGCCAACAAATGGTTTCATTTCCAGGACCAGGACCAGGATCATTTTGAGGGAGAATTGATGTTCTGGAATCCTACGCAGAACGAATTACAAGATTGGCTTGATAGAAATATCCTTGAATTCCCGATCGAAGAGAAAAAAAGTTCTGAATTATCTGATGATGATTTCGTTCAAAATTATATTTGTATAGAAGTCCATGAGATATTGTTTTCATCCTTTGCGACCAAGTTGCATGAGTGGTTGTCTCGATTAAATGAATTTCATACATGCGCAAAGGACGATGTAGTCACTCAATGGACCCTAGAATTGGTACAGCAGTTAGAAAAGACCAACAATATGATTAATCATGTGATAGATCATTTGATTGATCGTGTCCTTGAAATATTTGTAGCTAATTTTTCTATTGATCATTTTGTATCTTATTCTGAAGCAAAAATAAGATTTTTCAAGGGTCCGAGAGGTAAGTTACTACGCTCTTTGAATTTGTGCCTTAAAATGATATTGTGTGAACAGGGTAGTCTATGCGAGAATATCGCATGAATGTCTCGAAAAGGATTGACTAAATGCAGTGGAAGAATTTACCACATAGATATAGAAGAAGTGTTTATCTACAGTCCTCTTAAGGGTATATCTAATAGTGACAAAGAATTAGAGACTAATATATCTCGTGAATCTGTGCAGTCTAAAGAAGAATAATTATAACAAAATCAGAATAATCAGGAAGCGTTGGTCATGATTTAGATCCCATCTACTCCACTTCCAAACTCATCTCATAGGTTATCCACTCCACCTCCACCCAATGGTGTAGCAGCAACACAATGAATTGTTGTGAAATAACAAAAATTTGCAGTTACCAGGATGGCGGTGCCTACTTTGGTGACAACGCAAATAATTTTCGTCTTGCTTGAGGGAAAGGAAATCTAAACGGGGATCAAGGATCTGCATCACGAGGAATGTTTACTGGATCTAGGTTTCAGCCATGGGCTGAGGAAGCCTTGCAGTTGTCTTAGAGCTTTGATGGTGCCCTAAAGAGCCTTCAACAAACACAAAAAAACATTGAATTGGTCACTGAACAACCAAAAACTACAAATCTCATGGATGAAACACATGGTGTTGTCGCACAAATTATCGAAGTGGTCTTTCCACTGAAGAGATCTATTGAAGTGCTCAAAGGAAATATGAAGGAGACCACCCCATAGTGACTAGGGATTAGTCACGAGTTTGTGTTGGGGGCCTGTTGGAGAGGGGTCTCTTGGGGTACAATTTTGGTAAATTTTTGTATATTTTTTTTTGTGCGTGCTACGCAAAAGAGTCAATAGGGATTTGGGGTGAGTCAAAGTCCCTAATGAATGTAAAATATTTTAAGGGAAAACCATGAGTCTCAAGCCATGGTTTGAGGCCACTTTATCTGTGCACTAAGTTAGTATAAATATGTAAAGGTCGAGTCATGAATACATATCTATATATTTTTTCTATTGTATTTTTATGTTTATTTCTTAAGGATTCCGATCTAGGTCTAGGTTTTGGATAGAAAGGCTCCTGTTGGTTGTGTGCATGGAGGCCTAAGTCCTGCCTATGTGTGGACTCTGATGGTTGTGTTCGCGGAAGGGTAAATGGTATTGAAGTACTGAATATGTTCGAACTTCTATATATCCTAATAAATAAGTTTTTTTTTGGCGAAATATGGATTATTATGTGATTGTTGTTATTTATCTGTTATTTGCATTGAGATTGAAGTCTATTCTATGATTGCATATTTATTTTCGTTACGGTTAAATTTCATCTGCACAAATGAATAAATTATATTATACGTGAATATCAGTTGATGAATAAGTGTGATTTAAGTATATCTATTATTATGTGCAAATACATATTGAGGAATTTTATGATAATCTGCGACAAAGTTGAATTGTTGTTCTTTTGATGCTCGCATCTATATATAACACGTTATAGTTATATTATAGTCTTTTTAGGGCCACCACATTAAATTCTTCCTCAGGGTGCAAAAACCTGGTTCCAGCACCCCCCCATACTACATAGGGTGATACTTTGATCTGTGAAAGTAGGTCACTGTGGAAAGGGCTAGTAGTTGGAGGTTTTGTTGGTTATGCAATAAATCTAAACCTGGGTCAGGACCCCTCAAGTCAACACATATCGTCATCACAATGTTAGTACAATTTTCTAGCTCCCCAAAACCCTAGGTGGAAAACAATGAAAAACCATGGCTCTACTAGAGGTCATCTACAAATCAGTATCAAATTATCAAGTCATATGGCTTCACGCAAGATGTCTCCTCTTTCCTCTTCAATAGTACTACCTAGGGTTTAATCATAAAAATCTAATCTCTAAGGGATGAACCATGACCCTAGTATTAAATATGATCTAACTTCTCCAAGAAACGATAGAACCTACAATAAAAGAGAGAGAATGTACCAATTGAAAAACCCAAGAGAGAGAGAGAGAGAAAATAAAAAATAAAAAAATCTTATTTTGATATCCTTCGTAGGGTTATCTCATGAAACCCCAATGCTCCATATTTAAATATAAGTTGAACAATAATGAGTGAGTGAAATAAAATACTCTCTTCTTATTTTATATATATGAGAGGTAAGGGATACCAGCAACACACAAGTGGGCCTAAATATTTACAAGAAATATACTACAAATGAGTAGGCATGCATGTGTGAAGTGCTACACTCGAAATGTACACATGTCAATCTCCACGGATGATGTCCTAAAAAATCAAGGTTCTAAGGTGATGCTGCTACACAAGGTGTGTCCACACATTTTTTCCATAAGCCCAAATAGACTCTATCCCTCTTCCTAATCCATGTCCTTCTTGTCATCCATTCCACTTACTTATTCATTGTTCCAACCCAGGTGTCCCTAAGTCAAATCCAAGCCTCAATGAAAGTATCCAATCAACCCAATGCCATCTAGGGCTAAATGATTTTCTTTAAAGTGTCCAATATTCCTCTAGTTTAAGGTTTCCTCCAAGCAGGTAACATGTTGTTACAATATCTCTAATGCTTGAGAGAAGGAAGCCACATGAGCATTGAGTTGAGGCCTAGAAAAACAAGAGAAAATGATCTCAACATGCGCATTTCCATTACAAACCAACCAAGGGCCCATCCATATTTAATATACCTCATATCACATGGTCAAAATTCGAAGGCTTAAGTGCGCAATGCTCCTCTTCCTAGGCTACAACCAATCCTTATTGAGTAATGACTCCACCATTGTGTGCACCTAGTGGGTTACTTAAAAAGAAAATTGGAGTGTAAACCTCCTAATAAAGAGCACCATATTGGTATTTTAACCAAGGTCAAGCATCCACTTGAACTAATCCATCAATGTACCCATGAAGAATTATGAAGGGGCTAGGAAACATGGTTCTTTCCTAGTAAGGTGAAACACTTTTGCAATAAAACGAAAAGATAACACTTCCTTCTGATGAGAAAATTATTTTATGAACACCTATCAACTCCCTCTAGAAGTCCACCAATTCTATTATTTCAATATGTAGTTGCACCACTCTTAGAATTAACCCAAACACCTCCATCGAGGTATCATGCCTCTCCTCCTTAAGACACTTGGAGGACTCATAGATGGAAGAAGCCAATCCAACATGGCTAAAATATCTTGTGGGAGGTATACTTTTCCTCATTAAAAATTTGGATGTTCCTACATGCTTTGGAGCCTCCTACAATGTCTAGGTAGGCCATCTTCATCTTGTACATACTAGGATAGTGGCTGAGGGAATTTTTACCCTCAACCTCACCTCTTTTAATTCCAAATTTGACCCATATTGATTTTTTGAACATATATTTGGAATAAGAACCTCCTCTTTCTTCTCAACATTTGAAGGAGAATAAGGTGAATTGGAAGAAATCGCTCCCTTATCAAACTTCAGATCTCTACTCACCATAGTCTCTCGATGTGTCAAAATATAGATCTTGTATGTTATAGAAGTATCACCATATATTAAATATTGTATGTTGTAGAAGTATCACTATATCTGTTAACACAAGGTGTTATAGCAGTGTCTCAAATATCCAAAGAATGTTGACCACCTTCGAATTTGAGGGAACACAAATTTGGATCATAAGGCACATGCCAACCTCCATCGTCCCTCAAGTCATCATCATAGGGAAAAATCCTATCAAATCACATCAAGAGCTACATAATATATCCTGCAAACATAATCATATCTTCATAGAGGACAAAGAAAAGTGAACAAGATCCATTAAATCATAAGATGAAATATGCTTACATCTCAACTCTTTGATCCTAAAATATCAAACTCAATGGAAAAGGGAAATGACAGAATTAGAGTGATCATCAAATATGAACATGAGTATCCTCTCATGTACCTCAAAAATACTAGCAATTGAAGCAACAACCTCATCACAATAAACTCCCTCTATATCAGGGAATCTCAAAGCAAGATTAACATCATGGTCAACCCTGTTTGTATGAGAGAATCCAACAACACTATCCGTAGTACTCATCACTACTTCCAATAGCTACAATCTTGGAATCAGTCATTGATTCCACCACCATAGGAGTAGATGCAAAAAATCACCAATATCCTAACATCACGCTAGCTATCTGTTGAGAATATAGCAAGTAAAGGTATTTTGGTTTTTTCCTTTGCCAGTGAAGACCTTGATTTTTATTTTTCTTAGTGGACAAGATGCATGATTTTTTTTCTATCCTAGTTAGTAAAAAAAGCTTCCAATTTAGTCTCCAAAAGGTGAACAATGGAATATCTCTGAGGTGGTTCCAAATCCCTAAGAGGGCTGAGAGCACAAGATACCGGGAATTTCCAAAGTTTGTAGTATCTAATGCACTTTTTCCTAGAAGAAAACTGATTGTGATCCTCAATGTCCTGCCAATAGTCTCTTGCATATAGGTAGTCCAAAAATATGTGTTTCACTTGTCTCTATTTTACCACAAATATAGCAAAGCCCATCTGAAAAAATTCTCTTAGCAAAATAGGTTTTTGGTGTCCTTGGATGGTTCATGAAAAACCATGAAAATACACATAGCCAAACACTATGAAGCTTGTGAATCCACTTATCTTCGAGATTGAAGTGTTTAGAGCAATAAGAATCAAATCAAACCCAAAACTACTGGCAAAAGCATAGCATAAGAGTGAAAAGGACCTCATAGATGATAAGAAGTAAGGAACCTCTAAATAATCCCCCTAATGGTTGCCACAAATCAATTTTTATATTGTAGAAGTACGATATAACTGACAGATGAGAAAGATAGGATTCTTATAGTAGTACTTTGCAACACACTAGGTAGTTAACTTTGATTCCATTTTTGACAATAATCCAAGGTAACATGATGTCTGTGAAGTCCTTAACGTACCTGTCGGCATGCTTTATCATCATCTAAGACCTTGTAGATTTGATTCCTAGTGAGATATTCTTATACTGAGTTACAAGCTATTACATTACAATATATATGGCTCTTGAATCATATAGTTTTAAAATAAACAAGCATACGATGTAAACATATCCAAATGTTGTTGTATGTGCTTTAACACACTCATTACCTTGATGAATGGTAGAGACAAGCGATTTTAATTCCTCACATTCGGCTTGGTTCCTCAGAGTGATTGAATGCAAAGGACCCTTCCCATAATATTATGGTTAACAAAATGAAAAAAGAATAACATCACAAGTAATTATAAGATTTTTATGTGTTCCCTCACAATGTTCAACCATTTTCAAACTAATGTATATAAACTGAACTTGGAAATTATCATAAATTCCTTAACATGAAGTGTGAACTGTGCTTAAAATGGCTTGCTGTGAAGCACAATAATTCTAGTCAAATGAATCAATCATTATATAGATGCATCGATTTTACTGGGTATGCAGATATTAGTAGTGATGAGTTGTCTTAGAGAAGCCCGATCACATCCAAATAGGGCATAGTCTTCTTGACCTATCCTTGAAAACATTAAACCCATTTGAATCTTAGAATAGAGAGCTTGAAAATGAAAAAGAGTAACAAGATCATGTTTGTTAAGGAAAAAAACACAATAAAAGCATGCATAATATTAGAATATAAAATCCCTCGTCTTCATCAGTACCATATTCAACAAGAGCTTCTTGGTAGTTTCCAGGATTAATCTAATAACTGCTTTTGAAGTTGTATTAGATGGAAGTATTTATTAAAAAGTAATCATGAATTCTTACAGCATACCAAATAAAACCTAGAAAATGGTAAGACATCATATGTTTTCTTGTCTCCAGATTGTGGGTAAGAATCAAGAGCTTCTCTGAAAGGTCCATAATGAACTTTCATATATGTTTAAAGACAAAAGTACATACCATTCATCTCCATATGTCTTTATTGAAACATCACATTATACCATTAAGTGTAGGAAGGAAGTGTAAGAACAATAATAAAATGGTTAATGAAAGGTAAAGAAGGTACCTTTTGTATATGACATAATAGAAACATCTTGAAAACATTCTCTATCTAATGCAACTTGAATGGCTTCAACATGCCCATCCATCATATCAATTGGACTTAAAACATCAACACCTGCCTGAGCCTATCTCAACATACCATTTGCAAGTCACTAATGCTAAAAAATCAAGGAATAAGAGGACACCTACACTCTAACCTCCAAAACGTTAACAATGGAATATATCTAGGTAGTTCCAAATCCCTCAGAGGGCTGAGAGCACAAGCTACCAAGAATTTACAAATTTTACATTATCCAATACACTGTTTCCTAGAAGAAAACTGATTGTGATCCTCAATTTCCTCCTTGTAGTCTCTTGTAGACAGGCAATCCAAAAAAATGTGTTTCACTTGTCTTTGGTTTACCAAAAATATATCAAAGCCCATTCGTCAAGATGCTCTTAGCCAATAAAGTTCTAACGAAGAATTCTTACACCAACATTAGATAGAGACAATTTTCATTGACAACTTCGGATGTATCTGTGATTAAATTCTATTATATCCTTTTCATAAAATTTTCTAACAGCACACCAACAAAGTTCATAGGGAACTATTATTACACCAACACAGAGAAAAGTGAACTTGCATTTTATATGGAACATCAACATATAGAAGTTGCATGTAGTTCCTCAGTTGTTCCCTCTTATTCCTGAGTATTGAAGAAATGTTGTAATGGAATCATCTTCAATGAATCCTTCTTCATGCTCTTGATAGCCTGAACAGTAGCTAAATCTACGAAAACTTTCATTATGATAGTAATTTTATATGTTAATGACATTCGTCTCAAATTTTGCCCATTTATTTGATATAATGCATCTCATGAATTTGCAATCAGTATTAACTGAATCTGATCATTTTCAATTGTATCACTTGCATGTTAGTGCCCTTCATGGAGCTTCAAAACTATTTCCATTGGAATTCCTTCCATTTTCAATGAATTAGTTGTGCCAATTGTTGCGACAATTGTAAAACCAAGTTCAATGAATACATTTGCAATTGTTGGGAGACTTGGTTTGGTGAAATCACTTAAACTTAAGAACATTATGCCTACAAGAGGAAGTTTTTTATTTGCTACAATTTTTACCTTGAAAAATTCCATAGGAAATTTAAATTCTATGCCCATCACTTCTCCAGTGCTTCGCATTTCAAGACCAACAAGAAGATCACAATTTTGAAAATTTTCAAATGGAATCACTACTTCCTTGAAAGATACGTGACCTGGAATAGCTTCCTGTATAAAACCAATGTCTCGAAGATATTTTCCTGACATAAGAAGGGTGGTATATTTTGCTAACGAGTGTCCAATTTTATTTCAGACAAAAGGTATTGTTTGTGATGCTCTAGGATCTACTTCACGAAGCTAAAACTTCACTAGCATGTGTGATTTCATATTGTTTAATATTCCCAAATGGGGAAACAAAAATATATCACAAAACTGGAAATAGAAGTTTAACATTGGAGACCAATATGGAGACATAACATCATGTATTAGATCAAAAAATCAATACAAAATAGTAAGGCATGAATCATATACAATGAGGAAACAAGCCTCCCAAATATGAACTGCTGCTACAATAAAAAATGTTGGAAGACTGCTACAACGCAGTTATGAATGCACTACTATAGCAAAGGAATGTAAAAAATAAGTAGGGCTATTATATGCCTCAAAATACATGCCAAATACAGATCTAGGCTTAATAGAAACTCCTACAAAGAACCTGAAAAGGGTTTTCAGAAATACATCCTATATAAGATGGCGTCTAATGCCCTAGGTCTGAAGATTCACTGCAAAATGAAGCACATGAGTATATAAGGCTGAAATAATGTAGACCTTATGTAGATCCCCCTAAGGGCCTCCTCCAATGAATGTCTGAACCCTTCAATCACAGGAAAACACTCCAAAGGCGCCACAAGATCCCTCATTGAAGCTTCCCTCCAAAATAATGTTATTCCCAGCTGGAACAACATTGTAAATGATGGGAAATAGTTGGCCTAGTGCCAAATATCTGAAATTTGTCCAATTTCCCTCCAAACTGATCTCCCAAGAGAAGGAATCCTTCCTCCTATGAGAAAATAGTTTAGAAAGTGGGTTTCTCAACCCTCCGCTGCAACACCCTGCAACACAACACAATATCCTGCAAAAACTGTGCTGATGAAGGAAGTTGTAGCTTGGCCTGAAAAATTGAATGTGGAAATGAAATTAAATTCTCTTCCAAGAGGCATCTCAAGGAAAGAGGTGGGATTCCTGCTCGAGAACACCCGGTGCTAAACAACACAAAAATCTCAACTAAAAAGCTGAAGAATGCAATAAGTTTAAATAGACCACATACAAAATAATAATCCAAAACATAAATCCATATGGCTGCCATCCTCTTCCTTATATAGATTATGAGCTTCCTTGCCTCGGCCCCACTCAATTAGGTCATTTCCTTCATGAAATCAATCTCCCTCCAAAACTGCGTTATTCCTCATTTAATATCCACTCATCCATAACAGGGTTGTTGACTTGGTCAAAGTTGACTGGTTCAACATGATCCAACCCCTGTTCACACGTAAAGGTTCTTTATTCAGCTGCTTAGAAGGTCTCCTTTCACACTTGAAGTGTTTTTATTGCTGCTAAGGAGAGGTATGGGCCTCCCTACCCACTTATTTAGGTCCTACCTAGTGACAAAATGATCTATAATATTCCATTTAGCTAAAAGATAAATTTTAGGAATATTACAGTCCTCCCCTCCAAAATGTTGCTTGTACTCAAGCAGCTATAAAGGTGGAGAAAAATTCATCCCCTCCTCCTCTTGTGGCCTCCTCACTAATATTTCCCACCACTGCTCAAAATAATCTATAATCAATCTTCCCCCAAATAGTTCCTCCCAAGTATGAAAAACCAAATGGATCACATCATGAGAAAGTGGAAGGTGTAAGTGGAAACCTTCTTGTTTTCTAATCGCCTCCTCAAGGTAGGAGTGATGACAAGCATAGGGGATATCATTCCCAATGAGGAACTACCATCTCCATGCTATCATCCAAATGAAATGATCCATCCTAGGTAGCTCATCAAATAAATCCTTAACCCCGAGTTCATGCAATGTATTGGGGCTGTATGGAGAGATTAGATTTTTCCACCCATGTTGTTTCTCTCTCCATTTATGATATGTATCGGGCTACTGCTGATCTTGGGCTGAAATATCATGGTCTCCAAGAATGTCCCTAGTTACCCCATCAATCAAAACATCCACGAAGTTCCCCTCCCAGGAACTCAAGTTCTCCAAATGGCTCCTCCGACATGAATACAAGAGATGTAGTGTGGCAATCATGGTTTTCCCATTTTCTCTCCTGAAACATGCAACATATGAATTAGGGATAATCATACTCCTAATGGGCACCTCCAACTCTTATGCCATCCTTCCAACAAAGCTTCTCATAAAAATAAGATCATCATCAATACATGGAAGCAAAAGCAAATAGAAAAAAGTTTCCATATGACAACTGGGAGGTGGATCATAGTTCCACATGTGCAACCAGTGTAGTGCATCCCCTACCTGCGTCAAAACAAATTATAACAAGTGTCCTTTCAGCCACTTTTTTTCTGCCACAATCTTCCTATAAGATAGGATCATAAAAGTAAAATGTGGTGCCAATGGTGCACACCAAGAATCATATGGCATTCCACACAATCCACCAATATAATTACCGAAATAAATGATTCAAATGGCCTCAATTACATCACAATACAATGTATAAGAAGGAAATATCCTCCTTGTTACAATATGCTATTCACAAAAAGTAAAGGAATATAAATAATAATGCATAAGTGTACATCCTCTACTATGTACCTTGGTCATTGAGCTGAAATGGATCAACTGAAAATTTCTCCCTCACTCTCAATGAGTAGGTAAGTGTTTGTGACAACCTCTCCATCATAATCTGGGATATGGATCTCTCCATATGTTGATATACATCTTGTTGGATTCCCTCCCAAGTGAACTCATCCATCAAGGAATGATATGCATCAAAATGCATGGAACGAAAGACCACATGTGCTACATGTAACAGCTTCTCCTTGAGCTCAGAAGCTTTATCCAAGAAGAATCTTCCATAATAATATATGACCTCATCATTCAACATGTATCTATCATCTCCCTCCGGGTCATCAAGAATCATGCAAGCACCAAGATCCCTGGAGTACTCTACCAAAAGTTGAGACCTCCAATATGGATCAATCCTCCTAAGAGACAACATTGTATATCTGAAATGTGAAGTTCCCCACATGTTGTTGTCTTTTCCTTTGACATCCCTCATGCCAAATTCATCATCCAAAGTGCTGCCATTCCCATCATGTAGCTACTCATGGTCAAGTAGAAGTGGTGGCCTTTGGAAATTGGCCTTCCATGAGAAGCTACCATCCAAAAAGAACCTCTTGATCTTGGCCAATGTAAGCATGAGTGGCCTCCATCTCCTCCAATACATGGAGGATTCCTTCCTCAAAGGAAGTACCCTATGTTTCTCCAAATCCCTGGAGAAGCTCCCTTGCACCATGGTGGTGCCATCCTCCATCACTGCAGCAACTTCTGTCAGCGCAAAATATGTAGTGAGAGTGGGTAATGCTGAAAATGGGAGAGTGTATCCATCCTCCTTGGGTCTATCCCAGACTCTCTACACTAGATCTAGTCCTCCCAAGGTCCTCACCCCTCTCGAATCAATTAGTGGTGCAACAAAATGTGAAGCATCTCCCATAATCACCTAATTTGGTGGTCTCCCCAGTGGAATGCCTCCATGCAATGAGACATCAATATCAAGAGTAGACTGCATATATGAATGGACAAATTTATCCCTGCCCTTACTGGAAAATCAGTCTGCCTCTTCTATGCATCAATATTCTAAAATAGATGGGAGTGTGTGCTCCTAATCATATGTTGTTGTCCTTCCTCCCTACCTTCTCCATTCATCTACAAGGTTTCACAATCTATCAATAATGGCACATGTTGTTCATGGATTGTGCCTTTATCTCCACATATGAGATCCTTTGGGATTCCTTGTGAACATAGAAAAATTTCTCTTGTGGGAGAAATTGCTCCACCTTCTTCTCCATGAGGTTCCAAATATGATCTATATATGACAACGTTGTTGCATCCAACCCTTTCTTCCTCTTCAATATGAATGGGAGTCACTTTCTCAATAAGAGGATCCTATTTTGAAAAAAGGATCTCCATGCCCTCTTTTCTAGGAATTTGAGATAGAGATATTGCCTCTAGCAAGGTATTATGCAATATGTTAGCCTCTTCCATAGTTTTCTAAAGTGGAGTTGGGTTTATAGATCCTTCCAACCCATGCAAAGGTTTTTTTGTTTTGGTTTGTTTAGCTCCACCAAAGCTATCTCAGAATGTTTTCCATCAAACCTTTCCAATATTCTCCTAGTGAACTTTGTATAAGTAGATGTATTTACATTTTTTAATGAAAAATATTCAAACATCCACCAAGCATAGGCCTTACCTTCAAAATGCAGTGCTGCTACTTTGATGGCTTCATTCTTTGAAACTTGGTGTTGCTGGAAATAGGTGTCTAGCTCCTCCACCCAAGCCCTGGCTGAAAATTTAGGTGAGCCATCAAAATTAGATAGAAAGGAGCCACCCACATCATGCTTCTTGTACCTTGTGCTCCTTTCCTCCTTGATTTTATAAAACTCTTGAAATTTGATGTGATCTTTGAGCCTCTTAGTTTGAGATTCATATTCTTGCAGGTAATCACTAAGAGTCTCCTTCTTTGGCATTTTTTCTTCTTCCATCTCCCTCATAGTAAATCTGGGCATAAGACTACACTGTGGATCATAATGTGTGGCTGCATGCTCACACTCATGATGTAAAAATCTATATTTTTCTTTAGATTCAAATTCCTTTGGATATTTTCTACACATCTCCCTTCTCATCTTCTTGATATCTCCCTTGATGCTCTTCATAGTTTGAAAAAGAGGCTTCCAGAGCTCCTCTTCCTCTCTTCCTCCAAATAATGGAGTCATTTTTTTGTTTTTTATATACAGCTCCTCTTCTTGTGAGAAGCTTCTCCTTATGATGACATATTAGCTGAATGCACAGGTTGAGCCAATATTATGCTCCAATACCACTATAATATTCCCAAATGGGGAAAAAAATGGAAATAGCAGTGTAAAAAAACTCATTAACATTGGAGACCAATATGGAGACATAAAATCATTTATTAGATTAGAAAATCAATACAAAATAGTGAGGCATGAATCATTTACAATGACGAAACAAGCCTCCCATATGCAATCACTCTTGAATATGAATTGCTGCTACAATACAAAATATTGGAAGACTACTACAACATAGTTATAAATGCATTTCTACAAAAAATGAATGTAAAAAAGATGTAGGGCTATTATATGCCTCAAACAATATGCCAAATACATATCTAGGCTTAATACAAACTCCTACAAAGAACCCAACAAGGGTTTTCAGAAATACATCCTATATAAGATGGGCTCTAAAGACCTAGGGCTGAAGATTCACTGAAAACTAAATCACATGAGTATAGAAAGCTGAAATAATGTAGATCTGATGTAAATCCCCTTAAGTGCCTCATCCAATGAAAGCTTGGACCCTTCAATCATAGGAAAACACTCCAAAGGAGCAACAAGATCCCTCACTAAAGCTGCCCTCCAAAATAACGCAATTCCTAGCTGGAACAATGGTGTAAATGATTGGAAATAGTTGGCCTAGAGCCAAATATCTGAAATATTTCCAAGAGCCTTCCAAACTTATGTCCCAAGAGAAGGAATCATTCCTCCTATGAGAAACTACCTCAGAAAGCGGGTTTCTAAACCCTCCACTGCAACACCTTACAACACAGCAAAATATCCTGCAGAAACTACACTGATGAAGGAAGTTGTAGCTTGGACCTAAAACCTAAATGTGGAAATGAAATTCAATGCTATTCAAAGAGGCCTCTCAAGGAAAGAGGTGGGATTCCCGCTCGGGAACACCCAGTGCTAAACAACACAACAATATCAACTAAACAGCTGAAGAATGCAAGAAGTCTAAAGAGACCACATACAAAATAATAATCCAAACATAAATCCATATGGCTGTCATCCTCTTCCTTATATAGATTATGAGCTTCCTTGCCCTTGGCCCCACTCCATTAGGTCATTTCATGAAATCAATCTCCCTCCAAAACTGTGTTATTCCTCATTTAATATCCACTCCTCCATAACAACACTATTGACTTGGTCAAAGTTTTCTGGTTCAACATGATTCAACCCCTGTTCAAACTTAGAGGTGCTTTATTTAGCTACTTAAAAGGTCTCCTTTAACACTTGAAGTGTTTTTATTGCTACTAAGGAGATGTATGGGCCTCCCTACCCACTTATTCACCTACCTAGTGACAAAATGATCTATAATATTCCATTTAGCTAAAAGATAAATTTTAGGAATATTACATATTGGAAATTCATCAATACATAGACGATAAGCCACTTTTCCAATTTAGATGTCCACGATCTAATGATTGACAAGCATGTAGGTGACACTGTTTCCGTAGGAATAGAAAGAGTTGAATCATCGGACTGCACACTTTCTTTCTCAATGTGCTCCATGGTACCACCAATGACCACACCACCTTTATAATATGTCAAATAATCTACATCAATATCACAAGGATCTGTTAGGTACTTATCAACGAGTATTGTCCTTTCTAGGTTGACTTCTACTGTAGTTTCTAATTAATGCTTCAATTTATCATCACTGTGTACCACTTCCATTGCATGACTACCTAAAACATAAGAGGGTCTAACAAGAACATGATAGCCAACGTTTATTTCTATGTATAATGCATCCTCGTCACTATTAGAAATACCACCTTGAGGTTTCTTGAGTTTTAGCTCATCCAACATTACATTGAACTTCTCCCTATCTTTAGTACCATCTATTGAAGTGGGAGAGGTCCCCAAATTCGCACAAGACCTTCCCCACTTTCACCCACGGTCTTAAACTGCTCAAGGTATTGTTCTATGGGTAGAGATAGATTCAATGGTTTTTTCCCTCCAAACTATATAATTATACCATCAGGCCTCTCTTTGTCAATGAAATTCAAAACATCCTCTACTGTAAGAGGCTCAAAGTACAATCTTTCACTAGTATCATAACCTGTAGAGACAGTCTGAGGATTTGAATTCATCATGATGGTTTCATATCCTACATCTTGTGAAGAAATTCTCATAGATAGGTTAGAAACATCAACATATTGACTATAAATTTAATACCTTTAATATGCTTCAGATCAACATAAAAACAATATTCAAATTTTCAACTTTATGAAATCTCAATAAAATTTAAACTTGACACAAATGATTGCCTTAGGAGCCCACTCTAAATGTTTCTTTAGTAAATGTAGTATCATACCTTAAATGCACATCCTTACGTAATCACAAATTTGTCGTATAAGCTTTTGAGGAAGGGGTTACATCTTAGTGAGTTTAAGATCTAATCCATGAATTTTCATCCTTAAATTTGTGCAATTTTGTCCACTACATACATCAGATTTATCTCAAATAATATTGAAGACTCTGCCTTAACAAAATTCATGCTTCAAATTGTTGAAATATGACAAAAAATGTAATTAATGTAATTTTGGGAAAATTTACTTATTACCTATTAGTTGGTTCTATAACAAAATGAAGTTAGAATAATGAAATATCCCAAGATAAATTGGATGGCCCGAGAGGCTTGTAAGATGAGGAGAATCATTTCTTGATTAATAAAGTTTCCAATCCCTTGCCCCATGGAGGTTTCCTTGACACCCTTTCAAATTTTTACCACATAAATCCTTTGTTTATTTACCATGTGTGATTGATTCAGTTTCATTTAGTTTCATCCTTTCTTTCTTTTTTAAATGTATTTCCTAATTCAATAAGTGGTATGGGAGCTTTAAAACCATGTTGAAATTCTCTAAGTTTAATTCTGCTGGATTAAAGCCCGCTGCTGTCTGTATTGTAACCACCGTCCAGAGGAAAATACCTAGCCGTCGAGGGGAGGAGTCATCGAGTGGAGAGAGAAAGAATCCCATCCATTCGAGCCTAGTTGCAGAGGGAGAAGTATGCATGCAAAGACTGTTGTCCATTTAAATGCAAAGACTATTGTCCATTTTTTAGAGCTTTTTTTCCGCTGTCAATTCTCCATTGAGGAAAATATTGTTGTCACCGTTCGATAGGAAGGGCAAGGCTTGCATTGTTTCCATTTTCACCATCGGAGAGGAAGGGTCGCTGGAGACTGCTCCCTGAATAAGAAGGGTGTGCCCAAATGGGTACATGAATATTTTTTAAGAATTTATATTTATTCATATGAATCGATGAATATGTTTTAAGAATTTACAGTTATTCATATGAATCGAATTTAAAAAAAAAAGGGAAAGAAGACCAACTTGAAAAAAAAAAAACAGAATTGTTTTTTTTAAAGGGTTAAAGAGGTTTTGTAGAAAAGTTTTCTGGAAGAAATTAAAATTCTGTAAAAAAAATTTTGAAAGAGACAAAGGAAATTTTAAAAGGTTTTTTTTATAATTTTTCTAGTGGAAATTATGGAAAGTGGAATTTGAGAATTTTTCTAGAAAGTGGAATTTGAGAATTTTTTCCGATGGAAATTTTGGAAAGTGGAATAGGAAAAATCTCAGAATTTTTGTAAGAATTTATTTAATTAAAATAAAGAGAAATCAGAAACTTGGGGGGAAATCAAAAATATTTCTTTAAACCCTAGTTGAAAATTAGGAAAGGAGGGAAACCAATAAACCATAGAAGAAATATTTCTAGGAGGAAGAAATGGCCAAAATGACAAATGCAAAGTTTGAGGTGGAGAAATTTACCGAGAAGAACAATTTTGCATTGTGGAAACTGCAATTTAGGGACTTTCTCGTGCAAAAAGGGTTGCATAAAGCATTAGACGGGGTAAAAAAAAAAAACCTGGAAGCATGACAGATTCAGACTGGGAGGACTTAGATGCCTGAGCCCTCAGTACCAGCAGGTTATGTTTGGCATATGAAGTTCTCCTTAATATTGTTGAACAGAGTACAGCTGAAGGTTTGTGGGTAAAACTGGAAACTTTGTATATGAATAAATCATTGACAAATAGAATTTATTTGAAAAGAAAATTGTACAGTCTTCAGATGAAGGAGGGTACAAAAGTTGCAAAAAATTTAAATGTTTTTAATACACGTATTTGCCAGTTGTCATATATGGAATTTAAATTGCAGGAAGAAGACAAGGCTATAACATTGTTGTGTACTCTACCTGAGTTATGGGACCACTTCATAACTTCAGTTATTTTGAGCACTGCTGATACTTTGAAATTTGAATCAGTTGTGGGTACTATGTTATCTAAAGAAGTATGAAGGAAATCTAGTATTGAAACATCTACACTAGAAGCCATGGTGGCCAGAGGTTGCTCAAAGGAAATAGGGGAAAGAGAAAGTGGTTCTTCCAAATCAAAATCAAAGCGGCAAGAAGTGTAAAGCCAAGTGCTGGTACTGCAACAAATTTGGAAATCTCAAGAAAGACTGTTGGAAACAGGAGTCAGAAAACCAGAATAAAGAAGAAAATCAGGTTGATTCAGGTATGATTAATGAATTTTTAACCACTGAAGCTTTACTTGTTTGTAATTTCTCTCAAGATGTTGAAAATTGGCTATTAGACTCTGGTGCTTCTCATCACATGCGTACACACAAAATTTGGTTTACTTCATGTGAAAGTATAAATGGTATTTCTATGTTTATGGGAAATAATGCATCTTGTCAGACTGTTGGGATGGGTAATGTAAAAATAAAAATGTATGATGATATAGTTAAAACATTATATGATGTTAGGCATGTACCTGAACTAAATAAAAAATTGATCTCCTTGGGATTTTTGGATTCGAATGAGTATAGATTTATAGTTCAGAATGGAGTGCTAAAAGTCTCAAAAGTAGCCTTGGTTGTTATGAAGGATGAAAGGGTCGGAAATCTATACAAACTCAAAGGAAGAACTTAAGTTATTGAAGCAGCGATTGTATCAGAAAAAGAAAAATAAGGTTCTCGTCTATGGCATTAGCGGTTGGATCACATGACCGAGAAAGGTCTTCAGGTACTCATGAACCGCAAGTTGCTTCCTGATTTGAAATCCTTGAAGTTGAATTTTTGTAAACATTGCAGGTTTGGAAAACAGTGTAAACAAAGGTTCAAAGCCAGAAATCATAATAGTAAACAAATTTTAGACTACATTCATTCTGATCTGTGCGGACTGTCTCCTATTGTGTCCTATAGAGGTGTATTACATTTCTTAACATTTATTGATGATTTCTCTTAGAAAGTTTGGGTCTATATGTTGAAAAATAAAGCTAATGTATTTAATGTTTTTAAACAATTTAAAGAAAAGGTGGAAAAGAAAACAGGAAAATAAATTAAATGTTTAATAACTAACAATGACAGTGAATTTACTTCTTTGGAATTTGAACAATTTTGTAAGGATGAAGTGATTGACATAAAACTGTTGTTTATACTCCTCAGCAAAATGGCGTTGCAGAACATATGAATCAGACTCTTATGGAAAGAGCTAGAAGCATGATCAGCAATGCTAACCTACCAAAGGAGTTGTGGGCAGAAGAAATATCTATTGCTTGTTATTTAGTTAATAGATCACCTTCGGTTGCAATAAACTGTAAAATTCCTGAAGAAGTTTGGTCGGGTCAGTCTTGTTATTATTCGTATTTGACAATTTTTGGTTGTGATTCCTATGCTCTTATTCCTAGAAATCAATGTTCAAATTTAGACCCAAAATCGAAATGTTGTGTTTTTTTTGGGTATGATTATGCAGTGAAAGGATATAGGGTTTTGGATGCTTCTTCATGGAAGATAGTCATTAGTAAAGATGTAACATTTGATGAAACTTCTCTTCTAAAATCAAATGTTGGAAAATTTGAACAGGAACAGGTATTGCCAAATGAACAAATTCAATTGGAGACTAAACCTTTTCTAGAAATTTGAAAGGAAGGAGAGAATTATGATGAAAAAGGTGAAGAAGAAAAGGAAACTGGAGAAATTCCAGAACCGATTCAGCAAATAGTCACTCTAAGAAGGTCTACAAGGGAAAGAAAAACACCTAAAAGGTATGAAGATTATGCTTCATCTTTTGCATTGATTACTGAAGGTGTGGAACCTTCTTGTTATCAGGAAGTAGTAGATCATGTAGATATCGAGATATGGAAAAAGGCTATGAAAGAAGAAATGGATTCCTTAGCCAAGAACAATACCTAGGATCTTGTAGAACTTCCTAAAGGGAGAAGTGTTGTTGGGTGCAAATGGGTCTTCAAGGTGAAGAGAAAATTTTATGGAAGTATTGAGAGGTATAAGGCAAGACTGGTTGCAAAAGGGTATTCTTAGGTTGAAGTTATTGATTTTCATGAGATTTTTTCACCAGTAGTTAAAATTGTTTCTATTCATACTATGTTAGCACTAACTACTTTACTAGACCTTGAGTTAGAATAGTTAGATGTTAAAACAACCTTTCTTCATGGTGATTTGGATGAAGAGATATATATGGATTAGCTAGAATGTTTTGTACAAGGTAGGAATAGAAGATTAGTTTTCAATCTCAAGAAATCATTGCATGGCTTGAGGGGGTCACCCAGGAAATGGTACAAGAAGTTTGACTCCTTCATGGTGAGCCAAAATTTTATCAGAAGTGAGTACGATCATTTTGTATACTTCAAAAGTTTCAATGGCATATTCATTATCTTAGTGTTTTATGTTGATGATATGATTACTGCAAGCAAAATCATGTAAGAAATCAACATGTTAAAGGCTCAACTCTCTAGGACGTTTGATATGAAGGATCTTGGAGCGGAAAAACATATCTTGGGAATGAAGATACATAGAGACATGAAGAATGGTAAGATTTGGTTATCACAATTGGAGAAAGTACTTGAAAAATTCGATATGAACAATGTGAAACCTGTTAATGTTCCATTAGCTTCCCATTTTAATCTTTATTCGGATTTAAGTCCTAGAAATAATGCAGAAAATAAGTATATGTCTCTTCTACCATACGAAAATGTGGTAAGAAACTTAGTGTATGCGATGGTATCTACAAGACTTGACATTTCACATGTAGTTGGAGTTGTCAGCAGGTTCATGGCAAATCCAGGAGAAGAACATTGGCAAGCAGTGAAATGGGTGCTTCGGTATTTGAGAGGCACAAGTGAACATTGCATCAGCTTTGATGGTCATGAAGGTTCAGTCTACTGATATTTGGATGATGATTATGTAGGTGATTTTGACAAAAGGAGGTCTACTATAGGTTATGTTTTTACTCTTGCAGGTGGAGAAATCAGCTGGATGTCAAAGCTTCAAGAGACAGTTTCTTTGTCCACTACTAAAGAAAAGTATATAATTTCTTTAGATGCATGTAAAGAGGAAATCTGGTTAAAAGATCTTCTTGATGAGATTGGAAGGACGCATGAGAAAGTGAATGTGTTTTGTGATAGCCTGAGCACTATTCATTTAGCTACAAATCCAACCTATCACAGCAAGACCAAGCACATCTATGTAAGCTATCACTTTGTGAGGCATGTAATCAAAGGTGGCAAAGTAGTTCTAAATAAGGTCTATACACAGGAAAATCACGCAGATATATTCACGAAGCCAATTAAAGTAGAGAAGTTGAGATGATGTCTCGTTTCTCTTGGCTTGCAGAAGAGATGATGAATGGGCATGGGCAAGGGATTAGGAAAATTGTTGTCAAGGTGGAGTTTGTTGAAATATGACAACAAATGTAATTAATGTAATTTTGGGAAAATTTACTTATTACCTATTATTTCTTTTTATAACGAAATGAAGTTAGAATAACGAAATAGCCCAAGTTAAATTGGATGGCCTAAGAGGCTTGTAAGATGAGGAGAATCATTTCTTGATTAATAGAGTTTCCAATCCCTTGCCCTATGGAGGTTTCCTTGACACCCTTTCAAGGTTTTACCACGTAAATCCTTTGTTTATTTACCATGTGTGATTGATTCAGTTTCATTCAGCTTCATCCTTTCTTTCTTGTTTAAATATATTTCCCTATTCAATACAAATCTGATCAAGGCAGGGGCTGAGTGTATATGCACATATCAGTTATTAAAGGAGGGATAGATGGCCTTTAAAATCGCCATAACATTAATCCTCAAATAATAATTCTTGAAGATTCAGTCCTGAAGTGCTCCACATAAATTTTCAAATGAGCATACAATATATCTACAAATTTGTAGACTCGATGTATTAGCCTACGAAATTTCTACCTCAGTTTCATGCTCATAACTGAGTTATTCTATACGAGATATACCAACCCAATTACAAATCACAATGATACTCAACTGATATGAATTTCTTTAGAATTGGACCATTTAAGAATTTCCACAGAGTTATGTTTAATAATGCATAACATAGATGAAGATCAAGTAGGTCACGTAAATCTTCCAATATTTATTGAAATAGAAAAAAACATAAACACCCTTCGAACATGCACTATGCATGTAGGCACTAAAATGTTTTAAGACATGATGTTTGTATTACGTTGAGATTTTTGAAGATGTAAACTATGACTTTAATTTGATAACGTTGGATGAATTTCATGACCTTGTGCACATATTGGAGATTTTTGTGTTCAGTATCAAGTAGGATGTGACTGTTGCAAGTTCCCACAGATTTTCTTCAGGACTCCATGTAGATATTTGAGACTGTACAAGGGCCACAACAGAAATAAATATTTTTTCTTCCAATATTTTGGGAAAAGACCACAAGCATACACTAGAAAAGTTTGGTACTTTGAGCACTAATTCAGGTGATGTTCTTCATCAGATAACAAATGGCCAATGATGCAACATCAATATTTTTGAGATGCGAGTTTTGGTATATACCGTGATGGAGGAGCATACCATTTTCTAAGAGTAGAGTAGAAACATATGACATGAATATTCTACCTTCAAGAGTGATAGGATTAAGAAATAGGTATTGAAAAACCTTAACGTTGTTCCATAATTATTTTAACTTGCATATTTTCCAATTTAAGTGGCCCTAAAAAATTCCTGGAATCAAGATCATTATAAATGAATAACTTAGCAACTTCCATAGATCCATCCTTCCTTCTTCTATTAATCAATTAGGCAGTTTGCACTCATAGAACATCTCATTTTCTTCAAAATTCATAGAGGGAGGAGATCACGGATACTTTGACAACAAAATTCTTCAGTGATTACTATCACATTCACTCTAGTCTTGGGCTTTTCCTCACCTGGCTCTAAAACCATGTTAATTTTGATTAACATGTTATTTGCATAACATCGTTACATCAATGTTCATTATAAACCCATTTATTTATCCGCACATGAGTTATCATCTTACTCACAGTAACTAAAGAAAGAACATAAATGCTAAATGCAGAAGACAAGCCAAAACAAAATAACACAAGGATATGGCACAAGCTAGGAAAAAACCCAAGATAGGGAAAACCTTTGATAATTATTCTTATTATCAATATCCAATGTTCAAGAGAGAGAGAGAGTACAATAATATAAATCAAAATAGAATATCTAAATTACTATTCAAAATAGTCCTAAATCTTACTGCCTGGATAGGGTTCCTAACAGTCACTAAGTAACCTTATTCCAATGAGTTGTACCCTTTTCTATCCTTTACAAGACGTCCAACATTGATCTAGGACTTGCAGTTCCTTTTCAAGTAATCCAACAATAGTACTATTCTAATAGTAATAAGAATATGCTCACAAACGATGGTTAAAATCTTTGTTTAGATTGCATCCCTCTCTCCTTGAATGATGCTAGGGTAAAGGAATCATATTAGGTCATGTGTCTATTCCACAGGCGCTTTCATACTAGCTGTTGTAGAAGCATTTCCTATGGCCTGAACCAGGATACAAAGCATGAAAAAATAAACCCCAAAACTCACCTTTAAACCAATGTCCTCATCTACGGCTCCACTCAAAGAATGTGGCCTTTCCTTGAAGAGATCTTACCTAAAAACCATGAAGAAAAATCACCCAAAACTTCCCTCAAACCTACAGCTAGTTTCCTAATCCTTCTCGAACCTATGGGAGACCAATTGACCAAAGAGTAGACCCAAACAACACATCCTCCTTGCTTCTCTAAGTTGTGGTTTCCTTAGAAAGAATTACCCTAGAGTTGAATGCACTCTTTTAGGGTGGAATCTAATGAGGATGACGATACCTATATATATATATATATATATATATATATATACTTATGGAGGTGAAGCTGACCTTAACACTTGGAGGAAAATTTTGAATTTCAATTTTTAAATATTCTAACCTTAATAAGGTTGTCTTCGGGAATTTATTTTCAATAAATAAATATTTTTCCTTATCCAAATTTGGTGATATTTAGTTCAATTTTGGTCGTCTCGAAAATAGGGATTCAATGGAATGTTCATATCCATAAACTAAACATACCTGAGTGGAGTTTGTCCCTAGTTTGCAATTTTAACAAATGACATAGGTCATCTTAGTCCCTGCCTCCTCTTGAAATCCTTCCTACTACCTCCTTTCCTGCTCTCCTATTTTCTTCAACATTATTGTTTGCGTCCTGTTCTTATTATGTTTTGGGGGAATTATGCATTCTATTTTTCCATTTATTTTCCTTCATCCTTCCACTTGGATTTTAACAACGTTAATATTCAAGCTTATTTCTATTGTTTTGAAATAAAAATCATAAAAATGATTGTGGACTTTGATACCCACACTGCACATCAGGTTACATACTCAGAGGGTGTCATGAGGATATAGTTTTCGATAGGTGTCCTTTTTGGCATATATTTTGATATATGTGTCTTTATCAACATTAGTTTTTTGCATTCTTTATAGCTCTCCTTGTCTAGTGAATATATTTTTTTTCCTCCCCACTAGCTTCCTTTCTATATCTACATATCACATGCACTTAAATAGCCTCATCCACATTTTTTTTCGATTCACACAAAAATATTGAGATGGAAATTTTTTCAGAGCTTCTTGTAATTATGTGCCAAGTTGAGGGGGTTGTTCCCCCTTTTTGCAAGCTCACGAGGTGAAAACAAATATGCACTAGTTGTGTCATTTTTGTAACAACTATATGTGTCTGAACTTCTTATGATTTGCCACTAAAGGGATCTGTGAAAGTGTTATGATCCATATGCATTCACCCTTGTTATTCTCATTTGCTATGTACTGAGCTATGTTTTGACTTCTATGATCAACTATGAATATAAATTTTTCTTAAGTTCTGCATTATCATATTCTCAGGATCAAAGTCTCTGTACATATGTTGTTGACAGAGTTGATGATAAATTTTAAGTTCTTTTACACAACTCCTAGGAACTTGTTGGTCTCTTTCCTATTAGATCATTTTTATTAACCTTGTTTCAAATTAAAACACTTTGATTAAACACAGAGAAAAAAAAAAAAAAAAAAGAGAAAAGAGAAAAGAAAAGAAAAGAAAAGAAAAAAACTCCAGCAAAATAGCCTCTAAGGGTCGCTACATATGTATAGCCCATGTTTATTTTCCAAAATACTGCTTCAAAATTCACTTAACACCAAATATAGGGATTCATACCATAGTCAAGTACTTTTCAAAAAATTACCTTAAATTTTTAGATAAATAATCCCAAATAGTTAATAGCCCTAGAAATTCCTATCACTTATTACTACGGGGAATGCAAAGGTCATTTACAAAATTGTTGACTCATGCTATATTCTTGTATTAATATTTTTCCCGTTTCCCTTTTATGATATTGGGAGAATCAAAATAATTATATTCTTCTATTGAATAATTTCATGAGTGGTAGAATTCAAGGTAGAAACTCTCCATTCACAGTGCTAAGTTACTAATTCAAAAATTACAAATATATGTAAAGAAAGAAATGGAGCCAACTTTAAATATGTTTATTTCCTTGGTTGATACCATATCACATCGTCATGCTAAGTGCATGCATAGGACAAACAATAGGCCTTTAAAAAACACACAACACACTTTTAATAGAGATAACCCTTAATAGTAAGTTTAACCCACTGAAGCCTCTCTAACTGAGGTATACCTGGAGAAAATAAATATGAGTAATATTAATGAAATTATTCTTGTATATAACACCTGAGGCTGCAGTAATTTGGTTCATATGAATTCTCATCAAAAAATTATTTCATTTTATAAACAGGTTAGAGAAATGCGTATGCAATCATAATTAATGAATTCCACAATAGGGAACATCCCTTACTTCACCACTATAAGTCTTGGGAACATGATTCCACAGTGTTAGACAAAGGTGCAAGACAAAGATATAGTTAGCATGAATCCAACAGAAGAAATAAAATTAAGAGAGCCAACCTTCAAGAAAAATACTACCCCTCTACAAAACAAAGAATACAATATAACCACCTCCGAATCTCAAGTCCAAGGTGATTTATCATCACCTTTTGGACTAGCAATCTTCCACGATTCCTATGTGCTATTCAGAACCATTGGAGAGACACAATGGGAGAAATGATACTCATACTCTCCCTTCACAACCTGGTAAAAAAAATCTTAGATCAAATTTCAAAATAACAATGCATATGAAAATCAAATTCTTATCTTATGTTCTCTACCTGATTTTTTATCTCAAATGCCACACGAGAAACCTCTATGACATTTTCTCTTTTGATTCATGTGATTTGTGGACTACTATATAGTGGAATTCATTTTGTGATCTATTGAGGTTGAATTGGTTTCTAGGATCACATATTATGAATGTTTATATATAAATATGAAACATAATACATTCATACAAAGTTCATTGATAATTTCTACAGAAATGTTGTCAAGGATATTCTGAGCAACAACCTTGATCTGAGAAAAACTTTGGATTTATCAAATGCAACACCTCTTATTTATCGTACAACTAAGGTTCATGTTTAGGTGGTCAACGGGCATCTTGCTAAATAAATTTGACAAAGATTTCCAAAAATAATGGCAAGAATGCACTGCATCTGACATCAAGAAGTGGTTACACAAATATTGTGAGAGATTTACTAGAAAAGGATCCAAAAATGACTTGAAGAATAGACATAAAGGGCTATGCAAAAATGTACATGGCATCAAAAGGAGCCAACTTCTTGTATGTGGTGAAGGCACCACTTCAGGTTGAACCAAAATTAGTTATGCTACCTGACAGAAATGGGAACACACCATTTCATGTAGTTACAATAAGTGTGAGGAGGTATTGTCTCTAGATACAACCTACTAGAGGTTCATCTAATTGCATGACTTGCTTTAGTGTTGTAATTTTTAATTAGGATGAGGAGGGAGATGTCAGTTCAACCAAGAAACAAAGGTAATATTTATTTCCACTTGGTGCCAAAATAAAGAAAAGCACATAATTATTCCCCAAACCCATAAAAGTGCATGCTTCAACCCTAAAAAAATTTGCAACAAAATCCTTCGTAACATCCACGCTAAATTATACCATCCATAAATATTAGATTTGAGTGAGAATAATTCGAATTTAGCAGTAATGTAAATAAACCTTATAATTTATAAAAGTTTCTTTGGAATTAAAAAAAGCCAAGGGGCCCTATAAACACATAGTGAATGAAACTGGAATGAAGTAAGTTGTCAGCAAGCATCTGTCCAAATAGGGTGCTGAATCAAAATCCTTGAACCTTGAATTATTTGTAATAAGATTAAATAAAAAACAATTCTTTCAAAGATCTTCATATGTGTTGTTTTTAACTAATTTATATCTTATGGTGACATTAATTTTTCATTCATATAATATCTTCGTATGGTCGGCTTATTCTTAGCGAAATTACCTAGAGATCATTTCATTTCTGTTATACATTTATGCATATCTTAAATTTTCATGAATATGGGCATTCTTTTAAAGTGATGTTAATTTTTGAAAGTTAAAGCTCTCTATTCTATTTTTCTATAGAATGCATGTTTCAAATATGAATATAAGCTCATTATATTGCAAGTTTATTTCATGGGTAAAATATTGATCATGTACTTTTTGTTTTATATAATGCTTACTTTTAGCCACTTGTCTCATCTAGATATGAATTTATTGCTTTATCATAGCTGTCATTTGAATTTAACATTTTTTATTGAGCTGTGTTGCAGTGATGTAACATTTTATTCTACCATGTACTTTTCGACGCTTATAAAGTGACATTCATATTTAAAATGGCTAGCCCCAATTAGAAGCTTCGATTAAGTAGAAAATTGAGCCTAATGAGTACTTTCTTGATATCTAAACTATAGTTATTGCGAGAGGAAAAATCTTATAGTTTCTGGAAAGTAGAGAATGGTTGAACATCAAATATCCTCTTACTTCCATGATGAGATTGAGACATGTCTTTAAAAAACAATCATTATAGAATACAAGATGGTGCACTCATTGGCCTTATACAATGAACACACTATATCATGAAACAAATCACTAATTAGTCTGACTGATCACCAATGGTTTAGTTGTCAAAATAGATGATTTCCACCATTAACCAATGCAAGGCTTGTTTTTGGCTAGTATGCAATTTTGGTTGAACTTGAATTTCACTTTTGGCCAACGAAAAACTTTACCTTTAGCATTATGGAGAGGATCTTTACATGTTTTTCAGTGAAACTATGAGAGCATCCAGAACATTTTGAGAAACAAGAATTTCCTGAACCAAAGTATATTAGAAGCATGTGTGTGGAAGGCTTTGCGAAGTTTTCTCGAGATAATTTAACCTCATTTTAGCTACATGGAGACAAAACAATATAATTACGTCAAAGGGGTCTCTCTATAGGCTTGGGCTTGGCAAACACATATTATATTATTTTGGTGTATATTTGGACGTTTAGGGTAAATTCCTAGTCCTATTCTCTACGGATATTTTGTTATTCCCATAGATCTATTCTATAAAGGTAGAAGCGAAATGTAGTGTATTTTTGTATTGTGTAGTTATTTTTTCTTTGAGGTTATTGTTTTCACACCACTTTTCTATTTGAAGTACTTTTGGGAGGACTTTACCCGCAGGTTGAAAGCTACTTTTCCTATTTAGTAAAATATTTTCTAAGACTTTAAATTTTTTTATAATTTATTGAAAGTTATATAATTTAAAATTTACAAAGCTTCAAGCTTTAAATTTTTAAAGTCTAATTCTTTAAAGGGAACTATCTCAATGGAAGAACAAATGCTTTTTAGGCAGGAGGTTGGTGGTTCGATTCCATCGTGGCTTGATATTCATATGGAATGACAACAATCAATTTTTGGTGACGAATTCTCTTTTGACCATCACTAATGACCTTATCGTGACATTTTTCGACCCTCACCCAAATATCAAATGACGATGGTCAATATCTATCATTTAATCAATATTCGTGATGAACCTTGAATGTCGCCACAACACCTATACTTTTTTATATGTAGAGTTTGGTGATTGTTGGCTTTAGGGGTCTTAACCTAGGTTCAGCTTTACGGTTTGCCAACAAACCCCTATACTACTGGCCCTTTTGAGCAACGACCTACTTTTTCAGGTCAAGGTCTCACCCAAAGTAGTATGGGAGGGTTCTAGAACCAGGTTTCCACACCCTGAGAGAGAGAAAGTTAATTGAAGTGGGTCCTTTTAGATCAGATAGACCTATGCAGGAGAAGCCCTAATATAGAAATCCATAACAGTATATTAACGAAGCAAAGATCATAAATCATAAGATAACATATAACGGGAGCAGAGCACTTAAAACAAATCTATGCTTTCATAATATCACATCCATGTGCACATTAGAAAAGTAGTATAATCTTAGAAATAAGATAAATCGTAGCCAATAATCATAATGGAGAAAACCTTAAACATCACCAATAGTTTTCTCATTCATTGATATCCAGGTCCAAATTACAGAAAATATCTACAAGCCCGCACACACAACTAGTGGGGTCTGCACACAGCAGGACTGAGGGTCTCCACACATATAGCCAGCAGAAGCCCTTATCCAGACAATCGACAAAAAGATCTACAAGTTCATATCCAAGCTTAATCTACCCTTAGCCTATCTCTAGACTCGATTTTTATATCTATCTATAACATATTAACTGCACTACTCTATGGTCTGAAAATCATGGTTTGCGGACTCTTGGTCTACACTTTGACCCTTTATAATTCATTTGGGGCTTTGACACGCCCCAAAGCCCCTCCACGAGACTAAATATTACAAAATATTACAAAACTGGACCAAAAATGCGGTTAGGGGACCTCATTCCAACATGCCCCTAACATAATCTTGTGACTCATCCCAAGTCATAATGTCGGCGGGGTCTTCATCGTCTCTTGGAGTTGCTTGATAGCCGTAATAAAAGGTGGTAGAACACCTATGCTCTGCGTGATATCAACTAAATTTTTTGAAGTTGGGCATTCAGTAGATGCGATGAGACTCTCCAAGGTCTGATTCAACTACTTCATGGCCCCATCTAATTCCTGCGAAATCTTGAGATCTTCATCAACCCATGGCATCATATGGTCGCTGAGTACCTGCTTCTTGCACCAGAGCCTCGCAATTTCACTTCTGAGCATGTGGATGGTTCAAACGTGCATTAGTCATTGGGGTGGGACAAGGGTGGTCATAGTATCTTCTATCTGCTCAAAATATTGCTCTTTTTGGTGCAGCTCCTGATCGATTTGGGGAAGGAGGGCATCACATAGAACCTGGGACCATAACTCCATACCAGTTTCAAAAAATGCATTTCCCTAAGTGATGTGTGTGATAATACTGGTTGTAGCTTCTATGACGAATGCGGCTCACTGGGCATGCACTTTCAGAGGGGTCTTAGCTTGTAGCTTGGCCTGCAGTGATGCTATGTGAAGTTTCAAATCAGCCTTAACAACCTGCACTTCAGTCCGTGATTCCTTCAAATCAGTGACCAAAATTAGGGGAATTTTGAGGTCTTAAATGGGCCTCCTAAGGAAAATGTACAATCAAAATTCATTTTATGAGAACCAATCACATTTTAGGGGATGACATCATCCCTAATGGTTGAGTTGGCATTGCTTGAGTTAAAGGTACTTATTTGTCACATTATCAATGGTGGATAAAAACTCATGGTTAACCATGGTAGTGCTCTAAGTACTTTTAAAGCCAAAGTAAAGTACTCATAATAAATGTCATTTCACACTTTTTGAATAAAAATATATTATTGTCATTTCATATTTCTTGAAAGAAACAATGCATATCCCTATACATTTATCATATTATATTATATTATATTATTTTTATATAGTATATTAATTACATGTTATTATACAATTTAAATAATATAAATTTTAATTAATAGCATATAATATAATTAAGAATTTATAAATTTATATTTATATTTTATTCTAATTTATTTAAGTACAAAGGACAAATGCATTAGTTTTTCAATGATAATGAATTTTTCTTTAAATATCATTCTTATTTATACTCACATCAATAAAAAAAAATTATTAAATTTATTTTGGTACAAATTTTGAATTGAATTTAACTATGGTTACATGGATTGTGGTACAAAAATTGAATTGAAAATTCATAAATATTATTTTATTGGTTGAGTTATTATTTTATTATTTCCTTAGGAGGCCCATTTTAGACCTTAAAATTTCCCTAATGGCCCTCTCCCTTATCCTGCGGCGCAGCGGAGGCAGGAATCACTTCGGGCATATCCTCGCAGAGCCAGTTGATCAACTGCCCTAATTCAGCCTACTGCACGATGGGGACGATGTGTGCAGCCTGGGCTTGGGCGGCTTCCGTAGCTTTGGTCCCAATATTTTTCTCGACCTCACTAAGTTGTTGCTATGCCAAAAATTCTCTGCGCTGAAGGTCATTGGTGATTGAGAGAAACAAGTCGTGCAATTGCACACCTGTTAGGTGCATGACATTGAGGTCAACCGTAGAGAATGTATGGACTTGGTCACACAATTTTGATGGTATCATCACAAAAGGTGCGCCCTAGAGGGGGCAGATCTGACTGTCTATCACGGTAGTCAAGGCTATAACTGAATTTGGCTAGCTCGCTTGATCTACACTCACTTGAAGTGTGCCCGCCTTCAGCTGAAGGGCCTATAGTTTAGATTGCAAAGCTTCCACTGCAGCCTTGTGCTATCCTTCCAAAGTATCCCATTGGTCTTCTAACACAATGTTGATGGCATCCACAATATTTTCTAAGTCATCTTCTCTCAATGTGACCTCCATGTCTGAGCCAGTATTAATAGCCTTTCGCTTCTTCCTAGGCCCTTTGGGAGGTTCACTAGTGCGTTCGATGCCATGTGGCAACACTGTATCTTCTCCACCAAGCCCGTCAAGTCCCTGATCCTGCTATGACTCCTGCTTTGTCCCCATGGTAGCGTCCTTCGGGATATTTTGGGTCGTGCTATTCTTCGTAGCATGTGACTCAGGCTTCTTCGTTGTGTTCGGCGGAGGAGTATCCTTTGGGGTGGTGCTTTCATCAGATGTTCCTGTTGTACCTGCGCCAGACGAATTGAGGCCAAGCTTCCATGCCACGAGCCATTTTTTCACCACTTGAGCAATTTCTGCTTCTGTAGCCATATAAGGGAGATCAGACCAGGATGTATCTTTGCAGCCCCGAACTGGCACATTGTCTATAGTAGCCTGAAATGTCGTAATATCCTTTTATTTTTCATAGTCCGTTGGGGGAAAATGCGTTTGGGAATGAATTGATGCTGCCAGTGCACGATAAAAAAAATACCCAGAATACCTTATTCTCCTCGATCCACTTCGAATCCCTCAAATCCCAAATATTTGGAAACTGTGCACCCTCGCACATACTTGGTTCGAGGTCAGGGAGCACGACATCATCAGGTGCTTCCCACGCAACCAAGGAAATTAACGGAATCAACCAGGAGTAGCAGAATTCCTTTTTGTGCTCCTTTTCCTCACACACATTATCTAAAAATTCATCCATGAGGTACTGCGAGTAATTGTAGTAGACCCCCTTCTTGCATCTACTGACAAGCTGAATTACATAGGTGGGGATGACCGATGATTGGCACTTGTGCATAATTTTACTTGCAAGCAGTAGGGTACCCATTTGCTCTCCTGGATCATCTATTGTCTCTACCAGGAACCCCCTTTGGTTGTGTTCAACATGATATTTCTCTCAGAATTCCTTAGAAATCTATTGATCATACTCCTTATCGATGCCCTCCTTAAGATTTGGCCTATGCATGGGGAGGCCGGTGATTTGGTGAATTAAGGCATCATCGATCGGGATCCGACCTTGGATCCACAAACACTCATCGTGGAATAGTGCCAGAAGCTGGAAAACAGCTAGGTCAGTGATGTTGTAGTGGCCAAAGTGAAGGATGTGCAATAAGTTTAATATCCCTGAGCTGGTCAGTCTGTGCACCCACAACATCGTCTCTAATTCCGGAACATTACCATCCATTATTCTTTCAAGATATAATTCTAGCCAGTGCTGGGAAGGCTTCCAGATTACCCAGATCATGGTAATCAAATTTAAGGAGGGGGGACCTCCTAACATATCACCATTTAGAGGCACGTCCTCCAGGACTAAAGGCATCTACAAGTAGGCGTAGACAACATTCACATTCTTGGGGACATGCATAGCGGGCTTTCTCGGCTTAACATAGGGTGGTAGCCATGAAATCAAAGTCATGTGAAAAGCTTTATTTGGAGCCCTCATGGGACATTTTGATGAATCGGGCGAGCGGTCATGAGGCACCTTGTGAGGGGAGTGCACAATCCGAGGGGACGTGCTCGGCTTCACCCCAGCCCACTTCACTTCTTCCCCTTTTCCTTTCTCCACTCCCTTCACCTTCCCTTTTCCCTTCCTCTAGGTCGACATAGACACAACCTCCTCCATCTCAGGGGTTACTTCCAATATGTCTTCAGACCCAGCTTCCCTAGATGCCATGATAGGAAATGACTTAATGGGGTTAGTAGTGATCATCCTTGCTCGGAAGACAAATTTGGGGTTGCTGTTGTGAGAGTGGATAGCCCACCCAGACATACAGATGGAAATGGCATAGTATAGATCGAGTTCACAGAGGAGTACAGGGCGCGAGAGTCTCGGCAAGAAATAAAACTCGTTATGATCGACGCCCTGCTATTTATACCTCTCGATGTGTAATAATGGTAATATTAGCCTTAATGGAAACTTATCATTATGAAAATTGTAAAAAATCCTTTCAGATCGCCACATTAACTACCAATTTCCCGTTCCGTTCAACGGTAAAATCAAATTTTCACCTAGTTGCCCCAATCCAACGGCTAGTTTTTCCAGCCACGTACCACCCCTGCACCTTTTTCGCACCTTTTTGCACCACCTAGCCTGCGCATCATCCTTGCGTAGTTGTCAACCATGCCTTCGTCTTTTTGCCCTAGTGTGTGCAACATCCTTTACACAACTACTCTAGCCATATAGTCATTTGGTCGGCACCGGGTTGTCCCTATAGGGTTTCATATGACTTCCATTAACGTACCCCACCAATTAATCTTCACGCAATGTACCCAACCTGACCGTACCACCATTGATAATTTCCTGTACTACATATGGGCCCAACCAGTGCTTATGGAACTTTCATGGATGGCGTGCAAACTGGCTGTCACAAAGTAATACCAATTCGTCTTCCTTAAAGGCCTTTTGCCAAATATGTGGACCATGCTAAGATCTTTCTCGATCCTTCTGAACTTGCTGGTGGAACTGAGTGATGAACCAATCTTCTTCTAAGGCCACTAGTTCTGCCAATCGTTCCTCCTTGATGTTTGGTTCCACCATGTTTTTAAAAGCCAAGATGCGTAAGCTGGGAACAATGTTTTCCATAGGCATGATGGCCTCCTTCCCGTAGACCATTCTAAAGGGCATTTTTCCCGTGATTTTGTTACATGTGGTCCTATAGGCCCAGAGTACTTAGGGAATGCATATGTCTCAATCGCTTCAGTCAGCGTTACAGATCTTAGTGAGTGCATGTTTTAGGATTTTATTAAAGGCTTCTACTGTTTAGTTTTCCTATGGGTGATACGGCATAATTTTCACATGGTGGATTTGGAATTCCTCATTCAAAGCCGTAATAGTTTCATTAACAAAATTCATACCTCTATCGCTCATTAAGATCTTTGGGAAACTGAGCCGATTCAAAATATGCTCAAAAATGAAGTGTGCAGTGGTATCCATAGTACAGTCCTTGAAAAAGTTTGCCTCTTCCCATCTAGTTACATAATCAGTGGCAATGATGATGTACCAAGCACCCAACTTCTTCCCTGGGGGATTGATGGATCCTACAAAGGTTATGGCCAACTTGCCAAATGCCTGTAGATCCATATGTGGTTACAGGGGAATCTCATATTGAAATGAGGGTTTCCCAGTCTGCTAGCATGTGTCACAGGCCTGACAGCATGCATGGCCATCATTGAGCAATGTGGGCCACCATAACCTAGCCCTCAATAATTTCTACGCAGTGGCTTTTCCTACGTAGTTCCCTCCTGCAACTCCTCCACGGGCCTTGGTCAAGATAGCTTGTCATTTGTGTTCCAATACATACCTCCATAGTATCTCATATGCACCCAGCTTGTAGAGTTGTCCAAGGATTATGATAAAATCGGCTGGCCGGGCGACCAATTCCTTTTTTTTTGGTACGAAGTAGTCCTCAGGCACCATAGTTGTGGTAAAAAAAAGAATAATGTCTGCAAAGTGGTCATCCACCACCTGGACAACAAACAGTTGTATGTCTGGTACTCCTTCAAGATTAGTTGGGTCTTCCCCATTATCCATTCGAGAGAAGTGATTAGGCCTGACATTCAATCTCCCTGGTTTCACGATGATTTCCAAATCATACTGCCGGAACAATAGTAACCATCTACAAATCTCCCTTCCCACCCAACAGAGGCTTATTGACCAAGTATTTTAAAGCTAAATGATCTGTGAACATCTTGAAGTGTCCACCTAATAAATAGTGCCTGTATTTTTGTAAGGCATACACCATTTCCAACCCTTCGCGCTCTGTGGTAGAATAGTTACGCTTTGCACTCGTAAGTTTCCTGCTGGAAAAGGTAACCGAATGATCGATGTCCCCTTCTCCTAGCTATGCTAAGATAGCTCCTAGGGATATCCTTGATGCATCCACATGAACGTGAAAGGCCTTTGCCCAATTGGGAAATATAAGAATAGGTGCAGTTACAATTTTTTCCTTTAGCAGCACGAAGCTCTTCTGACACTCATCATCCCAAAAGAAGGGGACATCCTTCCTTAGCAATTTTTCCATTGGTGTAGTGATCAAAGCACACCCTTGAATAAACTTCTTGTAGTAACCTGTGCGGCCTAAGATGGATCACAGTTGATTCTCAGTGACGCAAACATAAGGCTGCAAATAACAAAAACATCATACATGCAAGGTTAGCAGAATTAACCCCAGATGTACTCCTTTTAACTTGACCTGCTTATCAGTTATAATCAAATGCATGTGGATGTTTCTCATACTTTACCTTTATACATTATTGTGCCTTCACCTTAACTTACTTCCTACACGACTTCACTTTATACAATCCTCAAACCTGTGGGTTATGGCCCACATAACCGTTTATACACATAAGGTGGATTAAATATATTTCATACATACATACTTTATGCAATCAACATCACTTTCACTTTAAAAAAGAGTTAACGTAAACCCAAACCTCTTTACATATACTCAAAAAACTCTACTGGATGGTCCCACATTCCGATAGCCAATTAGAAATTTTCTGTGATCGCTCACCCCCAAGGTTAACGGTAAACCATAAGATCAGTGATGAGTGCCTATGAGCCGTTATGACACTTGGATTCTCCATTGTCGCGTCACATATGCCCATCCTTTTGGCTTCACATCGCAATCAAAACATTTTCACATGCAAAATTTTAACACTCAAGTTTATTTCCTGTGATTTGCAAAGTTGCATATTGTCGACACGTGTTATATCTCCTCACCGCATCGCAACTTATCTTATTTATTTTGTGAAGCCTTCACACTATCTGTTATCTTTTGCGAAGTGAGAAATCCCAACTCATTATCCACTATTGATATATTTTCCTGATCTAATCATGGTCATCCTTCCACCTCTTTGGAAATCTCTAAGTGTTCTCTGCCTTCATGGCTTTTCCCTGCTTATGCTGCTCTCTTGCTCTGTTCTCTTCCCACGACCCCTCCTTATCTTATTCGGGTTTCCTCAATGTGAATTTCTCCCACGAATTTCCTCTGTCCTTAAAGGCATTAATATCTTTTTGAATTATTATCTGTTCTTCGGTCTTTGGTCAAATTCTGCTCTTTATACTGTCATTGCTCTGCAACACAGTCTTCTTTGCGCTCCTTCTCCTTTGCTCGTTCATCTTTCTCCAATGTGAATCTCTATTTATCTTTTCCTCTGTTTCTTTAACATCATTTTGAACTTGAATACAAAATGATTTCTGTCTTATTTCTCTGAATCGGAATTACTCAATTGTACATAATTTATCTATGCAAATTTACTTCCATAAGCTTTATTCTCAGCTAATTAATTCCCAGACTAGAATCTGCTCAGATTCTACCCAGCCATAAGTCTTTTATCAATTAGAATGACTTATAAAATCGGCTATAATTTATAGACTGATATTGAGTTCTTTCTATTACGTATCAGTCAGCACATAATAGAAATGAAACACAGTAAAATTGGAATTTGATTTCTCATTAAACAAATAAATGTACAAATACAAGCAAATATGTTTACAATGTGGTTTTGGCCTGATCTACCTTTACATGGCCCTTTCTCTTCCTCTCTCTCTGTACATGCCTGTAGGCTTACAAAATCAAATCTCCTATCTAACAATGTTGATTTTTCACTATTTGTGCCTTTGAGGCTTTACAATTATATACAAAAGGTTATGTAACCAATTTTGGTTCAAATCCATAGGTTACTCAAAAAAATCCTAAAAATCCTCTAAGTCCTCAATTAATTCCTAAAATCTATTCTTTATCCCTTGAGGATCCCAACATTCAACTAAATCCTAATAATCCTCCAAAAACCATGACATACTTTCTAATCTAAGATTTACAATATTTAAGAATATCTGAATCCAAAAGAATCACTCGTCAATCACTCATGTTCTCCTACATTCGAGAACATTTACAAATATGCGTCTCAATATTTAATTAAATCCTATTCTAAATGTCTCACATTAATCACTCAAAATATTGAAAATTATCTTAATTAAATACTTGGGAAAACCACTATTTTGTAAAACACAAGACCCCCTAGATTCTACTAAATGTACAAATTTTCAGAACCATGATGCTCATGCATCAGAATCCCAAGGTAGAAAATAATCGTTATCACCAGATCATGTGCTTCCAATATTTTTCCTCCTAGATCCCATACTTTATTCTATAGTATGTCTTTGGTTGTTGTTGTTGTTTGTTGATGTTCTCTAGGTCTCCATAATTTATGTTGCATTGCCCCACTAGCTATGATTTCACAGTCTGCTGCTGTATTTATCTTGTTGTTTCTTTGCTTTCTTGATGCTGTCTTCTCGTGAGACATCTTTATCATCAAATTTATTATCCTCTCAATCACCATGTCCATTTTATCTTTTGACTAGTACTTACTCTTCCAATTGTTGCTACACTCTATCCACTCATCTTCAAATCGTTGTTTGTTACTTTCACTTTGAATTTGTTGGATTCTTACTACCGCCCTTACATCCTTACCCTCTGGTTGCTTTTTAACTTTTGTCTCGTCTCCAAACAACCCCTATTCAATATCTATAAATTAACTTTCATAAATTAAACTACTTTTTGACTTCCTGAATGCAATGCAATTTTCTTGAAGCTGTTGATTATAATTCCATTATCCTTCATCATTATTGTCTTTGAAGACAAAAACTTCTTCATCCTCATACTACCTTTGAACTTCACTCTTACCTTCAAAATACAATATTTCCTCCATCTCCTTTATTACAGCCTCGTTTGTATCTTCTTTACCACCTGTAAATACATCATAAACTTGACAATTTAAACTCACCTCAGTCTCCTTAGATGTTATACACATCTCTTCTCCTTTGGCTGCAATTTCCTCTTCAATGTTAGGCTCTCTCAACAACTCTTATAGCACTCTAATCTCTTCTTTACTCTTAAAAAGTAAAAAGTCATTTCTGGCCTTTCTCATAACAATTTCCAATAGTTTTTCTACTTTTTCACTACCCATGATAGTCAAACATTTCACAATATATTCATCTTGTCCTTCCTTGAACTTTTTATGAATTTATTCATCTTCTTTGACAATTCCCAAATATTTTATATCCTTGTGTCTTACACCTACAAGCATACACAAATTGTTAATTTCAAAATCATAAGTCTCAGTTGCCTCAACTGATGTTTCAGACACCATTGTTCCTTCTTCAAGTTCACAAAGAACTTGTTCTTCTGTAGAAACTTTCTTTTGTTGTAGCTCAACTCCTTCGAGCTTCTCTATCGTCAATTGAACATTTATTATCTTCTCAAGCTTCCTCAGCTCCTCTATTAGCTACATATCCACCTGTTGCTTTCTATTTTCTTATAGCCTATGCCACTTCACTTTCCTTATCATAGTCCAACCATACCTCTGGTCTACTGTATTTCTCTGTAGCATATCCATCAACAATTCAATTTGGAAATTTATCTCAGTTTTCTCTCTGTCAATCTCTTCTTGACTTATCTTCTCTATGCTATTTACCTTGTCATATTAATTATCTCTTCTTCTATTGTGGCTTCTCTCTAAATCCCTACTATTACTATCAGTATCCATTATTCTGTCTCTTGTGAACTGCATATGTTCACTCATGAACTACACTAAGCCTCTCCTTCTCAACAATTCTCCATACATGCTGCAAGTACCTCACCAAGCCTTCTCTCCTTGGTATTTTGGTAACAATGGTTCTCTATCTCTGGAACCTCTATTTTAGAAACTCCTTTGATCCTTGGCTTCTGCAATTCTAATTTCTTCTGAGAACAATCTAGTCCTCTCTGTCCAACCTTCAACTGGAATATTCAGGATCTTTGCCACGTTTCTTTAGAATATCCACTTTACTCTGCCTTCAATAACACAACTAGTTCTTCTTTTCTTTACAACTTTCCTTTCAACTATTGTTGCTAAGATATTCCTCCTTTGTCTTCAACCTGCAAAACTCAACCGAGAGTTAATATAAAACCACTACCTACATGATTCACAAGCAATATTATTCCACTCTTTACATTTGAATGGATCTTCATTCTTCTTAAGAAAATAACAATCCCTTTGTCAGATTTTACTGTCTAAATTTTCTTTGTACCTGTCTCCACTTTTTTAGATTTATAATCTGACTTCTTCTCCTCTGATCCACAATCATGTTGAATCTCATTTTGTTCTACTACCAATGTATTTTTCATAGTTTAACTCTACAATCTTCATCAAAACTCTGCTTGTTCTAATTTTCTCCCAAAAGAGCTTTTACTATGCTCTGATACCAGATGACGCAACCATAAGGTCGCATATAAAAAAAACATCGTACACATGCAACGTTAGCAGAATTAACCCCAGATGTACTCCTTTTAACTTGACCTCCTTATCAGTTTAATGAAACATGTGCGGAAGTTTTTCATACTTTACCTTTATGCATTACCGTTCCTTCACCTTACCTTACTTCCTACATGGCTTCACTTTATACAATCCTCAGACCTGTGAATTATGGCCCACATACCCATTTATACACGCGAGACAGATTAAATATATTTCATACATACATAATTTATGCAATCAACAACGCTTTCACTTTAAAACAGAATTCGCGTAAACCCAAACCTCTTTACATATACATGGAACACTCTGCTGGAGGGTCCCACATTCCAATAGCCAATAAGAACTTTTCCACGATCGCTCGGCCGCAAGGTTAATGCTAAACCATAAGATCAACGATGAGTGTCTATGCGCCGTTATGACGCCTGGCTTCTCCATTGTCGCATTGCATCCGCCAATCCTTTCTGCCTCGCATCACAATAAAATCATTTTCACTTGCGAACTCTTAACACTAAACTTTATTTCCTACGATTTGCGAAGTTGCTTATCATTGACACATGGTATATCCCCTCATCGCATCGTAACTTGTATTACTTATTTTTCGAAGCCTTCACACTATCTATTATCTTTTGCGAAGTGTGAAATCCCAACTCGTTATCCACCATTGATCTATTTTCCTGATCTAATTATGGTTGTCCTTCCACCTCTTTGGAAATCTCTAAGTGTTCTCTACCTTCATCATTTTTCCCTGCTTATGCCACTCTGTTGCTCTATTATCTTCCCATGACTCCTCCATAGCTTATTCGAGTTTCTTCAATGTGAATTTCTCTTGTGATTTTCCTCTGTCTTTAAAGGCATTAATATTTTTTTGAATTCTTCTCCATTCTTCGATATTTGGTCAAATCCTGCTCTTTATACTATCATTTCTCTGCAACACCTTCTTCTGCGGAGTACTTCTCCTTTGCTCATTCAGCTTTCTCCAATATGAATCTCTATTTAGATTTTCCTCTGTTTCTTTAACATCATTTAGAACTTGAATAAAGAGTACTTTTGGTCTTATTTCTCCGAATCATAATTACTCTACTGTACATAATTTATCTACGCAAATTTACTTCTGTAAGCTTTATTCTTAGCTAATTAATTCCCAGACTCGAATTTGCTTAGATTCTACCCAGCTATATTTCTCTTATCACTTAGAAAGAATTATACAATCAGGTAGAATGTATACACTGATATCGAATTCTTTCTATTATGGATCACTCAGCATATAACAAAAATGACACACCGTCAAACTGGAATTTTATTTCTCATTAAACAAATAAATGTACAAATACAAGAAAATTTGTTTACAATCTGGTTTTGGCCTGGTCTACCTATACATGGCCCTTTTCTCTACCTCTCTCTCTGTATATTCCTGTAGGCTTATAAAATCAAATATCCTATCTAAGAATGTTCATTTTTCACTATTTCTGCCTTTGAGGATTTACAAGTATATACCAAAGGTTCTGTAACTAATTCTAGTTAAAATCCATAGGTTACTCAACAAAATCCTAAAAATCCTCTAAGTCCTCAATTAATTCCTAAAATATCTTCTTTATCCCTTGAGGATCTCAACATTCAATTAAATCCTAAGAATCCTCGAAAAATCATGAACTACTTTCTAATATAAGATTTACAATATTTCAGAATATCTAAATCCACAACAATCACTCATCAACCACTCATTAATCACTCATAAATCACTCATGTTCTCCTACATTAGAGAACATTTACAAATATGCCTCTTAATATTTAATTAAATCCTATTCTAAATGTCTCACATAAATCACTCAAAATATTGAAAATTATCTTAATTAAATACTTTGGAAACCACTCTTTTGAAAAACACAAGACCCCCTAGATTCTACTAAATGTAGAAATTTTCGGAACCATGATGCTCCCTGCATCACTCAGTATTAAGGACTACCAAATTGATAATAACCGTCATCTTGGTTGGGTGAACCATTAATCTGTGCTGGCACACCACGTGTCCCAACAAAATACCAAACGGGACACAAAAGATGCATTTCTTGATATCTAGCGAAATTTTGTGTTCCCTATAGGTATCCAGTATCATGCACAGGTTTGACACGTGATTTCGCACTAATCAAAACACCCTCGAATAATAAAAATAGACTTCCATAAACTTATGAATGAATTCCTTAAATACTGCTACAACTATGCGTGAAAATATGGCAGGAGAGTTTTTCAATCCAAATGGCATGATAATGTATTGGAATGATCCCCACTTAGTTGCTAAGGTTGTATTGCTACGGTATTCAGGTGCGATGTGGATATGATTGTACCAAGAGAACCCATCAATGAACTAATATGCTTCTTGTCCTCCCACATTATCCATAATTTCATCAGAGAATGGCGCAGGGAACAGATCATGCATGCAGGCATCATTTAACTTGTGTAGGTCAACGCAAATCGTTATCTCTCCTTTAGTCTTCGTTTCTTGGACCACCGTAGGGCTTACCCAATTTGACTATTCCACTGGTTCAATAATACCTCCGATGACCATATTTTTTATTTCCTTCTTGACATTCTGTTTATATTTAGGGTTTAGTCGATAGGGCCACTGTTTGACAGGGAACACATATGGCTTCATGGTAATTTTCATAACACCCATATCCCCAACGATCGCTTTGAGTTTAGATAATTTTTTAGGGAACAGATCTTGATATTCAGTTAGAATCTCTGTGATCTTTCCCACTGTGACACTATCCCAGTAATCCCTAATTTGGCCATCCTAGGAAGTGCGTCCGTGCCAATGTTGACTTCCTTCAGCTTCAATGGTTTAGTGACATCAACCACCTATAGGAAAGGTCCTGAAATGGCACATTCCCCTTCTGATTCTGGGATAATGATGCTCCAGGGGTCCTCATTTTAGTCTCCTACTGACAAAATCATGCAATTGATAATATCTTGCATTTGTGCATCCCAAGATGTTGCAGTACATTCCTTCTTAGAGAAGTACTCATTAAATACCAGAGCATATATATCTTGTAGGGCTTCATCAATTTTCTCAGTTCCTCCCATTAACTCGAACGTTATTACGAAATCCTCAGCCATTGTATCCCAGTGACGAGTACATTGGTGTAGTTTTGCATCCAAATACCAGGTGGTGGGGATTGGACCTAACGTATGTATAAACATATGGACCCATTCATTCCACGTGTTTTCATTCCATACTTCTATCTAGAGAGCCAAGTACTTGCGTAGATCCCCTCGTCCCGAGAAGAGTTCCATATGTGCGTTGGCCGGATGATCGAATCACAGGATCATCATTTTTTGGCATTCCCCCAAGTCCTGAGAAGCTTCCTTATGGGTTTCCTGCCATCATGCGGGGGCTACACACATAACCAAGTCAAGGGCCCAAAACATCCATTATTCAGGGACCTCAGCTTCAATTTCTCTAAAAATTCCTTAATACTACTAGAACCATCAAAGTAGGGTAATTCTCTTACCTCTTAGGATATGCATCGCAAGTTATTTGTGATCTTAAGACATCGTAGCGCAGATATGTCATGCACCTGATTTTACCAATTTTCCATCTCTTCATCTGAGTTTGAGAGGCATTCATTGTCCTTTTCCCAACATAATAGTACATCAGCCATGGGGTTGATCCAATCTTCGTCCCGGACAATCATTTTGTAGATGTGATCAACATTCTCTTCTTCATTTACTAGTTTAGTATATCTCTCACCTTCTGCTGGATTCAGGGGGACTATCACACGCGTACCTTCATTGTCAAAGATCATACTTCTCCTTTTCAAATTAATGATCCCTCCCATGTCAATAGCCCAGTCCATGCCTAAGAGCATGAGGTAATGGTCCGTGTCATCCACTATTTGGGTTACCTCAAAATCAACATAAAATTTAACACCTGTGATGTCTAGCACAACCTTTGGCATTCATCCTAGTGGGATGATCTTCTGCTCATTAGCCATCTGTAACTGTATAGTATACCATTCAAGCTTAGGTTCTCCCATTATTTTCCAGGTTTTCTTGGGCAAGACATTTGCATCTGACCCTAAGTCAAGTATGACTTGGTCTATTTCATAATCTCCAATCTGTGCGGTTATGCGCATCTCCCGACCATTCCTTTTTATTTCCTTGTGTAGCTTTTTCACATTTTTAACCTTTTGTTGTGAGTCAACATTTTCTACGTAGCTACCTATTAATTCTAGAAGATTCTCTACTTCCTTCTGATTGCGCAGCAACTTCATACATGCCTGAAGGAATGGCTTAACTTCTTCGTCTACTTTTTGAGCTACCACAAATTTTGAGGTAGATGATGCATCTTTGGCCATCTCCCTTCGAGCTTCCATGAAGGTTTTTTTCTCCTTTTTCAGATCTAAGCTTTCTTTTTTCTCCACAGCTTTCTGGATTAGTGACTCAGCCACAAATTTTTCCTTAGCTCCTTTAGTGGTAGTGTTGTTGCGTGTGATCACATTGATACGGGGCCCATCATCCCATAGTTCTGCCTTAACCCATTATACGTTCTATGTGGGTGTCTGATATTTCTCCAGCATTTTTTCTACTAGCACCAGACAGTCCTCAATGACATGGTCAAACTAACTACAATATCTGTAGTAATAGCACATAGGGTTCAAAAAATCTCATGCATAATGTCCCATGTCCCCACAGTTGTAGCAGATCACTTGCCCTCGTCCTCGACCTGCACTTCCACCTCTTCCTCCTACCCTTCCTCTTGCGGGGGATCCTCCCCTCCCAGAGGGAGATAGTGGAGATTATGGGTCAGAATACACCCTATATAGGTATCCCCTATCTACCATTAGATCGAGTGCTTGGAATATTTTCTTGTCGTGTCCTACAGACGAGCAGGATCTGCACTAGTGTTGTTTCAAGTCTAGAACATACACACTAAGTCGTGGGAAATGATCTATATCATGTCTTCCAGCTACCCGAAAGTCATCGCACCATAGCATGGGGCTACTTGGTCCAGCCATTTCCCTAGGGCGGAGAGGGTTGGGTCCCCCAACTTGCATATAATCCGATAAGAAAGGGCATTAATCCTTAGTATGGCCTGACACCCTACAACGTATGCACCAAACATTCTGGCTAGCTTCCTTACCTCTATGATTTTGTAAGTTCTAAATTTATAAGTGCATTTACTCTAGCTAGCTCTGCATCTGTAGTGTCATGAATTAAGTATTGTCTCTTGGTGCTGCTTCTAACTTCATGGAAATCTCCAGAGCTTCTTCCTAGGAGCCGATCTTCTATTGTCGCATAGGTCTGCACAGGTGTGAAAATAATATAGGGATAAACCATTTGTTGTGTTGCGTATCCTTGTAAACAAATACCCCATCACTAATGACCTTCTTCAAGCATTGGTCAGCTTCCTATATGGCCTCTATAGGTCCCTACTTGAATTCATTCAATTTGAATGCACATTGAGAGTATGATTTAGGCTTTCAGAATTGTTGCTTCAGGGCATCCTTAATATCTTATATTGATGCGTTCGCGTGTTGACCAATCTATCCCATAAACCTGTCCAGGGCCCTTCCCTCAAAGGCTATGGAAAACTCTCCTCTTTTGAAAGAATTATTATTAATGTTATACGTAGTCCATACAGACTCTACTACAAAACATAATCGATCCATATCCTTATCCCCCACACCCTTAAAGGTAGGCAGTTTCATGTGCGTGGCAATATCATCCTCAGGTGGTGGTGGAGGAAGGATAGGAGAATTCTTACCCTTGCATGGGTTTGATGATGGTGTAGCCAGGGGACTGGCCCCAACTTGCACAACCCTACCCTGGCTAAACTCAGGCGATTACCTTAAAGGACTATATACCGATCTATCCCCTTCTTGATTAACTTGGTAGTATTTACCACTTCGTGTCGTGCTTCCACTCTGATCGGAGGTCATTCACTCGGTGTGGCTACACAAGACACCTTTTTCACTCAATAGCATCTTAATCAATAAGGGTAGGGTTTTCAGGAAATTTCCTCTAAATCCTTTGAAGAGCCTTCGCTCCACTTTCGAATATGATACAGACTTATCAACTGCAAATTATGTTACGAATCCTCCAAAAATACTATCAACTCAGTGGTCTACAGTCCTGGTGATTTTTTTATAAGTATTTTCCAATTGTTGGATTAATTCAGGAGTCCACTATGTAACCTAATCATATTTCCAACAGGCCTGGAACTCCGCCAATCGTGCCAGCCACTCTTCCAATTCATGTGCAAAAGATACAAAGAAGATTTCTTCCACCTCTATAAAAATGTAATTTTTTTTTACACTCTTCAGTACATAGCTTCTTACTTATACTCCCTTTTAGGGAAAAATCCTGAATTTTTTTTTCAAACCAGTCCTCAAGCTCATGCTTCAATGGCTAGCAATGACCCCATGGAATTACCCGATCTCTCTCTCAAAATTCTCCTGGTCCCAGAAACGGAACCATTTCTTGGCTTTAGGGGTCTTAACCCAGGTTCGGATTTAAGGTTTTCCAACAAACACCTGTACTACTGGCCCTTTCGACAATGACCTACCTGCTTACGTCGATCAAGGTATCACTCGAAGTAGTATGGGAGGGTGTTGGAACCAGGTTTTGGCACCTTGAGAGAGAGAAAGTTAATTGAAGTGGGTCCTTTTAGATGAGACATGCCTGCGTAGGAGAATACCTAATACAGAAATCCCTAACAGTATATCGGCAGAGCAAAGATCGTAAATCATCAGATAACATATAACCATAGCAGAGCACTTAAACCATTTCTATGCATTCATAATATAACATCCATGTGCACATTAGCAAAGCAATATAATCTCAGAAATAACATAAAAGTTGACCAATAATCATAATGTAGAAACGCTTAAACATCACCAATAATGTTCTTATTCATTCATATCCAGGTCCAACATATAGAGTATATCTACCAATCTGTGCACACAGCCAGCGGGGTCTGCACACAGCAGGACTCAGGGTCTCCGTGCACACAGCCAGCAGGAGCCCTTACACAAACAATCAACAAAAATATCCACAAGTTCATATCCAAGCTTACTCCACCTTAGCCTATCTCTAGACTCGATTTGTCTATCTATTTATAACATATTAGCCTATGCTACTCTATGGTCCATAAACCGTGGTTTGTGGACTCCCGGTCTACCCTTTGACCATTTATAATTCATTGGGGTATTTGACCCACCTCAAAGCCCCTGCGCTACACTAAATACTACAAAAATTACAAAACTAGACCAAAAATGCGGTTAGGGGACCTCGTTCCAGCAGTGACATTCATTTTTTGGTGATGAGAATTAGAGGAAATTTCTGCTTAAAAGTGGCCTCCTATGGAAAAATAATAAAATAATAGCTAAAATAGTAAAATAATAGTTATAAAATTTGGAGGGAAAATTAAAAAACTACTTTTTATAATTGTATTTTTTGATTATCTCATAGGTTTAATCAAATTTCAAGTGCAGACACTCGTTGGATGCAGAATTAAATTCCACATCCAACGAGTTCCCATTATGCATACTTGTGAGAAGACCCACACTGATAAAAATTGAAGATACATTAGAAAAAAATGTTTAATTTTTATCAATGTGGGTCTTCTTAAAAGTATGCATAATGGATACTTGTTGGATTTGGAATTTAATTCTGCATCGAACGAGTGTCTACACTTGAAATTTGAGTAAACCTATAAGGAGATAAGCCAATTTTTTTTTTTAAAAAGTAGTTTTTCTTATTTTCCCTCCAAAATATTTACATGTACCTACTTTTAAATTTAAAGGATTTTAATTAGCTTACATATTATGACATGGAAATTATATGAAAATTTCATGGGCACTTTTAGGATGAAATTTCCTCTACCAGCTCTATTAATCGTCACCAATGAGCTTACAGTGAAATTTTTCGACCCTCATCAAAATATGAAATGGTAACGGTCATCGAATGTCACCATATATACACATCAATAGTGACGAGCATGAAAGGTCCATCACAATAAATCCTTATTGTTCATTTGAAATGGTGAAGGTCATTATCCGTCATTATAATCCTTATTCATGATGGACCTTGAATTTCACCACAACACATACTTTTGGCGACGCCACCTTCGGTGACGTTCAATTTTTTGGTGATGAAGGCTGAGTTCTGTCACCATTTCTCATATGAAATGGTGAGGGTCACTATCTATCATTATAAATAATTATCGGTTATTTCTCTTGAATGTCACCACAACACCTATACTTTTGCTGACGCCGCCTTTGGTGACGTTCAATTTTTGGTGGCAAAGGCTCTTTTGTCCATCACCAATGAGCTTATGGTGACACTTCTCAATGCTCAATAATGTCATTTTTTATTTTAGTGAATGGACAAAGAAATATGATTTGATGAAGAGCAGTGGGAGGGGCACACATATTTCGATCAAAAATTTGACAATTTTGACATTTTCTAACCGCAAGGATACATTATTTCAAGAGTGAAGGCCAATAATAGCCAACGCATAGTATCTTTTGGCCAATGAAAAACCTAGACATATGGACACCACATGCTCCATAGTGGTAGTAATTTAAGGCCTTCTCGGCTTCTTCATGTGTTAAACAACGTTGAAATATAGAATTGACAACACGATGGTAAAGAGTATCATCAACAATGTTATATTGTTGGGACTTGTATCAAATTATACGATGATTAGATCATGATAGTTCAGGAAACTTGTTTTGGTTTGATGATATATGGTGATATCTCCACACCAAGGATATAGAGTATTGGTCAGAAACATAGATTCATCGGGAATATGGTCTTCTACGAGGTTCTCAGATTCAATATAGGGAAAATCACACAAAAGTTCAGGAAATACTAGTGATTTCTTTGATTTAAAATTTTCAAATTCCAAATCAAACTCTTGTAGAATAACTATTCACTTTGAATATTTTCTCGAGGAGTTTTTTAGTCAAAATATACATCATAGGGTTGCAATTAGAGATCATGGTAGTTTTTAGTAAAAATATATAGTGACAGAAACATTGGACAACTTGCACAATTACCAAGGCTAATTTATCCACATGTGTGTATTTAAACTCGGTAGGTGTAAGGTTCCGACTTAAATAACAAATCATATGGTCAGTGGTAAATTCATCTTCTTGAATTAGTATCATTCATATGGTGGAATAGGATGTAGCTAAATACACAAAGTAGTCTCAGTGATAATGAGGTGGATGCAAAAATGGTGCATGGGTCAATGCATGTTTAAGTGCATCAAAAGATTTATCAGCAAGCTCATCCCAAAAGAAAGGAATTTCATGTTTTAACAACCAAGTAAAACCTTTATTTAGCTCCATATAGTTAGATATAATTCGACGTAATTTTTTTTCTTTCCCTTGCAAACTTTGGAGTTGGCGAAGAGTAGAAGGAGGAGGTAAATTAATGGTTTCCTCAACCTGAGAGGATTGCCATGAATTCCTTCCGTAGAACTGATGAATCCAAAAAACAATCCTCATTGTACACAAAAAACACATTTGTGTCGATTCAAATTGATATTGTAATGTGTACATTGGAGAAAAATAGCTTGTAAATGTGTAGGATGCTCTGGGCAACACATAGAATGGGATGGTAAGTCATCCAGATAATTTTGCACAATATGTTTGATATCGTAAAATGTGTAAGACATGGCCCTTTGAAAGTAGTGCCAGTGTTATTTAAACCAAAAGGTAGTTTGAGATATGTGAAATTTCCCCATGGACAAATAAACATAGCTTTGGGTTGATTGGAAGTGAGTATGTTTATTTGATTATATCCAAAAAATCCATACTTAAATGAAAATATTTCATTACCACCACAATCGTCGACAATATGGTCGATGTAATGGGTAGGATAATTTTCCTTGGGACAAAACTTATTGACATCCCTATAATCGACAGATACTCTGATAGTTCCCTCTTTTTTGTTCACTAGAACAATATTAGATACCCAATCAGCTAAGGGAATAGGATAAATAAAACCTGCTTCAAGTAATTTTGCAACCTCAGTTTAATAGAAACTTATTTTCGCGGATGAATTGGGCGTAATCTTTGTCTAATAGGTTTAACATCCAATTATGTCTTGATTTCGTGAACTACAATACTAGGATGAACTCTTGGCATTTCTTTGTAAGACTAGGAAAAAATGTCACAAAATTCCTAGAATATGGCTTTATACATGTTTTTTTCATCAATTGAGCATGAATCACCTATATGTTTTTTCTCAGTTATTCTTGGTTTGACCGAAATGTCAATTGGAATAATTTTCGAAATGTTTCCTAAGTTGGTCTCAGAATCCGAATGAAGGATTGACATGGGATTTTAAAATTCATCGACATATTCAGCTGGAAAGATGTTTGAAAATTCATTATCAAGTTTATCAAGGTCCGGTAGAAAAGAGGAGCGATGGTGAAGATCGTCCCAAGGTATATCATCCAATGATATAATTTCTTGAACACTTTCGTCGGTTGAAAATACTTGATGGAAATGATCAGAAAAAGGTGTTGTTGTTACACTTGATAAATGAGAAGACTCATCAATAATCACATTCACTTGATATGTTTCGGTTGATGGGGGCTGAGAAAGTGATTGAACCATGACATATTCCAATTCTTACAGACTCAAAGGAATTTCACTTCCATGTAGGTCTAACTCAGATCCTAAACGCACAATCCAAGGGTCTTGAAATGGCATTGTGCTTGCTGCAATCATGTTGATATTCAAAATAGTATGAAGAATATTTGGAGGAGTGATGGAAAAATTTCCCACGGGAGCTGAATCCTTAATAAATCCTACTCCAACATATTCATGGGGAATAATTGACTTTCCAAAATAAGGGACACTATCTGTAGAGGAAGGATCAACAATATAGTTAGACAACTGATCAACTTTGAGAATCTTCCCTTTTGGGGGGAACATTATTAATCGAAATAACGATGAAATACAACTCTCATAGAGTAATAAAAAATTCATCCTAACAAAAGGTTGTAGTCAAGTTGGGCATCAATGACCTCCACCTCAATTTTAACAATTTTCCTTCTGTCTCTATGGGTAAATCTTGAAGAATTCCAAACGAGCAAAAACCTCTTCCATCGAAGGATTTCAGAATTTTGGGTGATTGATTGATTGTTAGAAAACCAAGATTTTTCAAACAAGACAAATACATTGTGCACGTAGATGCACCCTCATCAACCACAATATGAAAATCTTGTCTCGATTTGACTAATAAAGGTATTTCAAAAGCCATTTGGTGTGGGAGTATAGGTACAAAATTATTGAGATCAAAGACCATGAGATTAGAGTCTTGAGGGTCAATAGATCCAATAGCTGATAAGAGTAACTTCCTTTGGGATGGGCAAGGCTACAATGCTTCGAGGGCCGAAATTCCTGGAGGTAACATAGCTAGATCTTCAATAATGTTGTAATTCTTAGGAGCTCTCACATGTGGATTGAAAGCTAATTTTTTAAGAACACCTTTAACAAGTGGTTTAATTACCAAATCAGAACTAGGTTTCTCAATTTGTAATGGTTTAGAAGAAGGAGGACTTGACGTGGGAGGTTGATTGGATGACCCAGTTTCTTTTCCATTTATAGCATCCTTAGATCCATAATCTTTAGTTCACGTTTCAACCATAGCTTGAGAGGACATCATCAAGATATTTTCCAATGAAGTTGTAATGTTCCCAAATTTTAGCCTCAAGCTAAAAGGAACATTATAGTTAGCATTATCTCTAGGTAGATGAATAAAATGGTTAGGGAGGCCCATTAACCTATTTATAAGTAATAATAACATTCCTCATGTGAAAATAGGAAGAATAAGTAGCTATATTGAGCACCTATGGGTGTGAACAGGGTTAGATCATGTGATTAAGTAATCTTTGACCAAGTCCACATGCACTGTCTAGATACATTGTATCTCCTTGATGGACTGCGCAGTTTTCATGGAGGACAACATGCATGAGCTTGGTGGCACATATGGATGGGACCCATGGTGGAGAGAAACACTTGCTATATATGGATAGGATGGCAGCCATTGTTATTCAAGTTTTGATTATTATTTTCTCTGGTCTGTTGAGACTTTGATTCCTCTTATTGTTTAGCAGGGTTGGAGTGCTGTTTAGCACAAGGGTGTTCTCGGTCGGGAATCCCTATCTCATACTCAGGGAAGGAGAGGTTATTTGGGCTAAATTTACTCATTCTAGTATTTTTTCCAAGCTACCTCCTTTAGCTACAATGCAGTTTCTGTTTAGAGTTGGGTTGTGTTGCAGGGTGCAGCAAAGGAGGATCTCTTAGAGTCATTTCTGGTCTTTTTTTTCAGTGGAGAGCTTGTCTATTCATTAGAGGATCAGTAATAAGGACTCCCAAGAATATTTCTACATATTTGGCATCATTCCAACCATCTTCTATGCCTCACTTCGTAGTCACCATCGTGAACTGTGTTTTTTTTGGAGGCATTTGCTGGGAGGGTTCATTGAGCTCATCAGTAGGGTCTATTTCTGGTTAGATGGATCAGCCTTCTAATCGAAGATACCATTGGAGGAGGACTTTAGCATTTCAGATATATCATAGCCTCATTTCATATCAGGTCCAGTTTGCCGTGGCACATTATCCCTAGGGTTATTTGTCACATTGTATGTTTTTCAGTATTTCTAGCAATCATTGTCGGGTTGGCTAGAAATCTTGTATTGGAGCCCATATCTTCATTTTTGGGCATTTATTTTGTTTCTATCAGCCATATTTCATGTATATACATCTATAGTAGCAACTAAACTAATATATACTATGCAGTCACTACTCTCCGGCATTCTATATAGTTGCAGTATCTCATGTATCTATTGTTTTGATCATTGGAGACTTGTTCTTATGGCTTGAGTGGCTTGTCCCTCATGATGCTTTGTACATTTTTGATGATCCATTAATAAAATTATGGTTGTATATTAATCTCTCTCATGTCATGATCATATTTTATGTATTTACAATATTTTGTTCAAGTATTGCTGGATCTCCAACTTTGGAATATCTTAAGATATTCTCATTGTTGTAGAATTTCCCTATTTTATGATATTACAGTGGTATCAGAGCATAATTTTGGCTCAGCCTATGCATCTAAGACATTATTCCATTAGGAGGAGAATATTATCATAGAAAAGAGAAGTTGTGTAGAAGAAACAAAATCATGACTCCATTATTTGGAGGAATGAAGGAAGAGAGGATCTCCCTTATTGTTTTCCAAGCTATGAAGAATATCAAAGAAGATCTCAAGGAGATGAAAGGGGAGGAGTGTAGAAGATTTCTGAGAGGGTTTTAAGAAAGCCATGTCTATCCACATGATGCGTGTGAGAATTTATCCACACATGCAGATCCACAACGTAGTCTATTTCCCACATATACTGCAAGAAGGATGGAGGAAGAAGATGCACCGAGGGAGGAGAACTTGAGTGACTATCTTCAGGTGTATGAATCTCAATGATGGAGATTCAAGGAGAAATTAGAAGTCCAAGGGTTTTGAAAACTCAAGGAGGCAAGATCCAGTAGCCACAAAATAATTAAGAGAGGTAGAATCTTCCTATCTCACTTTGATGGATCAGCAGAGTGCACAGTCAAAGCTTGGGTAGGAGAGCTAGATTGCTATTTCCATCTACACCAATTTTCAGAGAAGGAGGCCATCAGAGTAGCACCGCTGCACCTCAAAGGTATGGCCCATGATTGGTGGTTTAATGATTCTACTTCATTTTTTCATGAAAATGTAAAAAATTATGTTGGGCTCACTAAGGAATTGGTGAGAACATTTGATAGAAAACATTATGAACCATCATTTGTTAAAAACAAAAGCTCAAACACTTTGCATGAGTTGGAGAGACCTATTAAACCAACTCCACTCCATATTTTTAAAGGGGATAAAGACATCCATGATAGTTTTCCAAGGGCAAGATCCCCCCTTCTTGAAGAGCCCTCTTCTATTTGTGAAGCCATGGAGTCTTCTCCTTCAAGAGATGACCAATATCAGGGGTCTCTCATTTAAGATGAGGCATTTTCATATATGGAAGAAGAGGAGAAGGATCAACATCAAGGGATGATGATCATTCATCCTTACCTATTTCAGGAAGTTTCTGCACATAAGGAGTGGATTTCACTGTGCAGTGAAGAGAGGGACAACTCAGTTCACTGATATATACAGTCCACTTCAGATTTTGATGTCTCACTACCTGGAGGCATTCCACCTGGGAGGCCATCATATCTAGAGTTGATGAGAGACACCTTGTCTTTGGGTTCACCACTCTTGGATTTTGGAGAGGTGAAGAGTTTGGAGGAAGATTTTGGCATTGGGGGTGTCAAAGTAGCTGACATCAACATGAGGAGAGCTTCACATGCCAGATCACCAGCGCTGTCTCTTAGGAGGAATTATCCATATTGGAGATCTCAACTCTTGGTAGAGTACTCCAAGGGTCTAGGTGCATGTATGATTCTTGATGACCTAGATAGAGATGATGAGTATATGGTGGATGATGTGGTCATCTATTCTTATGGAAGAGTATTCTTGACTAGAGCTTCTAAGATCAAGGAGAATATGCTTCATGCATCACACAAGGACTTCCTTTCCATGCATTATGATGCATATCTTTCTTTGGCAGAGGACTTAACTTGGGAGGGCATCCAACATGAAATATTTCAGCATATGGAGAGATGCATAGCCTGGATGGTGATAGAGAGGAGGTCACAGCCACTTCCCTTCTCTTTGGAGGTGAGGGAAAATTTTCGGTTGAGCCATTTCAGCTCAAGGTCTCAAGTACATGATGGAGGATGTACAATTTCACTTTATGTTTTGTACTTATTTTATTTATATGAGTAGCATGTTCTACCAAGAAGGATTGTCCCTTATTTTATATTATATGATGATGTACTTAGGGCCACTTGTGGCATTGAGATTGGATATTTATTTGGTGGCTTGTGGGGGAAGCCACATGATTCTTGGTTTACACCATTGGGACCAAATTGTATATTCATTATTCCATCTTATGAGATGACTGTGGCAGCAAACAAGTGGCTGGGAAAGAACTTGTTGTGCTTTTTTTTGAGGTAGGCATGGGATGCACTGTGCTCGTTCCATGTGATGAACTATGATCCACTTTCTTGTTGTCACATGGAAACTTTTTTTATTGGTTTTTGCTTCCATGTATTGCTAATAAGTTCATCGGAAGCTTTGATTGGAGAGTGCGATATGAGTTGGGGGTGCCCATTGGGAGTACGATTCTCCCTATTTTACATGTTGTATGTTTTAGGAGAAACAATGGGAACACCATGATTTCCACATCACACCTCTTTCCTTCAAATAGGAGGAGCCATTGGGAGGACTTGCGTTATTTGAGGAGGCACTTCATGGTTGAATTATCTTGTGGGATAGCTTGGGCCATTTTTGAAGGCTATGAAATTTCAGCCCAATATCAGCAACCCGCCCATACTTACCATAAATGGAGAGAGAAACTACTTGGATGGGAAAATATAAACCCTCCATTAAGCCCCAACACATTGCATAAACCCGAGGTTGCAGATTTCTTTGAGGAGCTACCTGGAATGGCTCATTTCATTTGCATGATAGCATGGGTGAGAGGGTCACTCATTGGGAATGAGATTTCCCATGTGTATAATCACTCCTACCTTGAGGAGGCAATGGGATAGCAATAAGGTTTCCACTTACACCTTCCACCTTTTCATGATGTGATCCATTTGGTTATGCATCTTTGGGAGGAGACATTGGAGGGCAGATTTGTTGCAGATTATCTTGAGTAGTGATGGGGACTATTGATGAGGAGGCCACAAGAGGAGAAGGGGAGGAATTTTTCTCTCCCTATATAGTTGCTTGAGGACAAGAAACATTTTGGAGGGGAGGACTGTAATGTTCCCAAATTTTAGCCTCAAGCTAAAAGGAACATTATATTTAGCATTATCTGTAGGTAGATGAATAAAATGGGTACGGAGGCCCATTAACCTCTTCAGAAGGAATAATAACATTCCTCATGTGAAAAGAGGAAGAATAAGTAGCTGTATTGAGCACCTATGGGTGTGAACAAGATTGGATCATGTGATTCAGTCATCTTTGACCAAGTCCACATGCACTGTCTAGATACATTGTATCTCCTTGATGGACTGCGTAGTTTTCATGGAGGAAAACTTGTATGAGCTTGGTGGCACATATGGATGGGACCCATGGTGGAGAGGAGAACTTACTATATATGGAGAGGAGGGCAACCATTTTTATTCATGTTTTGATTATTATTTTCTTTGGTCTATTGAGACTTTGCTTCCTCTTGTTGTTTAGTATGGTTGCAGTGCTGTTTAGAACAAGGGTGTTCCCGGTTGGGAATCCATACCTCATCCTCAAGGAGGGAGAGGTTCTTTGGGTTACATTTACTCATTCCAGAATTTTGGCCAAGCTACCTCTTTCAGCTACAACGTTTAGAGTTGGGTTGTGTTGCAGGGTGCAACAAAGGAGAATATCTTAGAGTCATTTTTGGGCTTGTTTTTCAATGGAGAGCTTGTCTATTCATTCGAGGATGAGTAAGAAGGACTCCCGGGCATATTTATACATATTTGGCATCAGGAAAACCATATTCTATCCCTCATAATGTAGTCACCATCCTGAACTTTGTTATTTTTGGAGGCATTTTCTAGGAGGGTTCATTGAGCTCATCAGGAGGGTCTATTTCTGAGTAGAGGGATCATCCTTATAATGAGAGATACCAATGGATGAGGACTTTACCATTTCAGATATATCATAGCCTCATTTCGTATCAGATCTAGTTTGCAGTGGCACATTAACCCTAGGTTTATTTGTCACATTGTATGTTTTTCGGTATTTCTAGCAATCCTTGGCGGGTTGGCTAGAAATCTTGTATTGTAACCCATATATTCATTGCTGGGAAATTTTTTTTTTCTATCATACATATTCCATGTATATACATCTATAGTAGTAGCTACACTAATATAGAATGTACAGTCACTTCTCTTCGGCATTCTATATAGTTGCAACATCTCATTTATCTATTGTTTTGATAATTGGAGACTTGTTCTTATGGCTTGAGTGGCTTGTCCCTCATGATACTTTGTACATTGTTGCCGATCCATTAATAAAAGGATGGTTGTATATTGATCCCTCTCATGTCATGATCATATTTTCTGTATTTACAATATTGCGTTCATGTATTGCTGGATCTCCAACTTTGAAATATCTTAAGATATTCTCATTGTTGTAGAATTTCCCTATTTTGGGATATTACAGAAGTTGAAGAGGTTGCATTGTGAGAAATATTTTATTTTCCTATGAAGGAAATGGATCATTATGAAAAATGGGTGTGGATGAACCTTCGACGAAATTAGTTACCTCAGCGTGATGGGGGAATTATTTTTTGACATGATTTTCATCACAAATTAGACATGGATAAGAACGTTTCTTTTTCTCGTCAGATAGTTCAGTTTTATCTTTTTTCTCTTTTGAAGAGTTGTTCTATTTTTTTTACCCTTCCCTTTCATTACCTCTGGTTGACCTGGTCTTAGTGGTAGATGAATCTACAAAGTTAATTTCAGAATTATTTTCCAAAGAAGAGTCTCCTTTAGGTGAATCAGGTAAAGTTATAATCAGAGTGGTAGATTTAGATTGTTCCTTTTCACTCTTGGATGTGTTGACTGTACCGATTACACCATCTGCTACATGAGAGATGGAAGGAGTCATAGTTACCTGACTAGGGCAAGGTAAATCAAGAATCCCTTCATACAAAGTCCCAGACTACGTGTAAACAAGGTCTAGATACTAGGCTTGATCAATAACCTTCTCCTCCATGATAACACCTCCTTTGGCTACATCTTTAGTAATATTTGGGAGTAAATATGTAATAGAAAATTTAGCCATAATTTGATCTGGAATAAAAACTTTGACCAAATGACGTCTACGTCTACATTCATAAATGTGATCTGAGATATAATTAGATGTAATTTGTTTGAGTGAGTTCAAATATTCTGTACCATTATCATAACGAAATGGTAACTGAAAATGATTTCAGAAAGCAGTTGTTAAGGCATTTAAATTGTTGAAAGAGGCTTGTGGTAACTCAATGTACCACTTGGTGGCTAAACCAATCAATGTTATTTGAAAAATTATTAATTGAATGGAATCATAAATTGGAGAGTTCTATGCACACCACAGATGATGAGTCATAACATGGTTTCAAGGGTCCTCTCTTGATTTTCTTTCAAACTTTGAAATGTTTTTGGGAATCTTAGTAGGCATGGGCAGCCAAAAAGGAAAATAATAAATAGGATCATTTGTTAGCTGAGAAAATTATGGTAAATCCAAAGTTGCTATAAGGTAACCATTGGTTAGGGTCTTACTAAGAAAATTGACAACCCTAAGGGAAAATTTTCATACCCAAAGGAGGGTATCCAGGATATCCTGGAAGAGCCTAAGAAATTGGAATGTGCATTCCTCCAGGGCATCCATGGTTAGCCATACCAAATTGAGGTTGAGATGGTGTCTGAAAAGTGTGACCAGGGTATGGTTAACTCTGAAATGGAAGATTCTGTCCTATTTTCCAGAATTGATATTTTCCCTGAAATGGTTGTTCTTGAACAAATTCACCTTGAAAAGGTTGGCCTGTAAAAGTTTACCCTTGAAAAGGTTCAATTTTTTGCATGGCTACTACACAAGTTGTCCAAAAGATACTTGAGGTATAGACTGGATTGTAGGTCTAGTTTCGTAAATTTTAGTCTAGCGGATGGCCTCCATGGCAGTCAACATTGAGATTTGAGGGGTAGTAGCAATAGATACTTGAGAAACTCCCAAGATGGGTGTTTGAGGAGTACCAGTTTCCTAAACAGATGTTTTCACAATAGGTTGGATAGGAGTACAAGGAGTACTTGGGCCATCCTACTAACTACCTTCATAGATGCCCCTAGTGTAATTTGAGGTATTCCCTGAATAGTTTGTTGGACTTAAATATAACCAAATTTTCCAGTTGGCTGAGCGAGTTGATTGTAAGCCATTTGCGAGGTATATTGCAATGGTTGTTGAGTAAATGAAGGATTCCATATAGTTTTCATCACTATATGAGGAGTTCCCACTGAGGGTTGTGATGCATAAGTTTGACCATAACTAGTTTGAGGAATTGGACCATAAATTTGATAATTATCAGGTAAATTTTTCCCTACAACCATAGGATAAGTTCCAGCAAAATATTATCCTCCTAGATGAGGTTGTTTCCCCCTAGGCAGAATGTAACCACCTGATGAGTTAACTTGAGGGGTATTCCCGGAAACCATATAAATATAGTCCATAGTATAAGTTTGGGAAATAGCCTCATGTTAAACCAATTGACATAGTAGAAGTTTTAGGGGAAGGAGATGCCCATAAAAAAGTTCCAGTAAGTGTCTGGTACCTAGCAGAAACAAAATGACCACCATACAATAAGTTTTCTGGAGAAGATGAGAACATGAATGAATTAATAGACATGTTTCTAGAAGCCATATCATATATACTATATCTGGGTAAAGAGTAAAATGGGATTCAACGATGTGGATGACCATAATCAGATGAATGTATAATGTCAAGGATTGTAATATACCAAGGATTTGGTCGAAAAGGATAAAAAGGTAAATCTAATGGAATGTTCGGTTCACCAGGCCATAAGTCTAATGAAATATGATGGGTAGGAATTTGTTGTTCTTCTTTGTCATCAGTAGTCTCTTCAATGTTAATAAGGCCAGGAGGAAGATTCTCAGTGATGGGAAGTCTTACTCAGGGTGAATGAGGATGACCAAGAGTAGGGCCTATAACATTCGTAGGCGACTCAGGTTCTATAAAATCAGACTTAGGTTAAGAAATTTCTAGTTCAACGAATTGTACATCTGAGAGTTCACCAATAACATATTCTAGTGTAGCTACTTCAGAAATTTTTGGTGGATCTTGTTCTAAATTTGTTTCAAATTCCTGAGTTCTAGTTACTTCAAAATCATGATGTGTCACAATGGATGATTTTGGTTTTTCTGAAGACCTAGTTCCTGTTGATTGTTTCCTTTAAGTTTTATTTTTCTCCAACTGACTTGGTGTGTATTCAGGGCATTTCCCCTACATTCTACGTGAATTCTCAGTAATTAAACCACAATTATTTTTTAACACACAAAATCAAAAAGTTTCAATAAATCACACCTAAGGCCTCTAAAAATAAACAAACAAGTTAACATACGCTATCAAATATTGAAGTCAAACCACACACAAACAATATGTTTCCACACTAAAATCACTAGTTGGTGATCAAATCCAACCTTGCAGATATCAATGTGGAAACTAGTGGTTCGACCAGTTACCCTGATGACCTACTTAATGAAATAGTCTGGTACAAGTAACTCCACTATGCCATATCGAGTGACTATTACCCTCCAAAAAGTACAAATTAGTCTAGTCAATGTCTACTCCAGGTATAGTGGGACCTTCCCTCCACCATCTCCTTGGGAAAATCCTAATATTATAGCCAATAAGGTTACTAACTGAGACAATCCAACCTGGGGGAATAGTCTGTGGCCCGATATACACGTAAGGGAAGAGTAACAAAGCTCAATGCCATTCAAATATCCTCGACATGGTAAATCTGAGGCTTACTCACATGTGATCCCAGGCTCCTCGACAATGGTTAATCTGAGGTTTACCATTTTTAATGTGTACACCTCTCCTATATTTACCAATAAAGTAGGTATGATTACTCCACTGGGTCAAACATGACCTCGTGCTTGACTCTTTTATGAAGAGCTTCCCAGAGAAAAAATGCAACAATTGAAAATTTTCCTACGGAAAGATACTATTTTTTTGTTTATTTTCTTTGGAAAGTTAAGTACTTCCTTATTACAAAGCACTAATTCTAATCTAAATTTTTGGAATGAGCCCTAGAAAATATATAAATATATAGATTAATTTTAATTAGTGCTATGTTAATTTGGTTGTTGTTTACACAAAGGGGTACGAAAGTGAAACTTGATGATGTTGCGACTAACTCAAAATAATATAATGCATTCAACAATGAATATGCAACTTTCATTTTGATGAATTCCTAGTTGAGGCACTACTACGTTTGGTGGAAATTCCGACACTTGGTTCCGACGCTTTTGACCAAATGTCGGAAATTTCCCCAAATTTTTTCCATCCTGCCTGAAACCGTCGCTATACCGACGTTTATAGAAAAGTGTCGCAATACCGACACTTAGAAAAGTGTCGCAATTGCGACGTTTGGAGGAAGACGTCGCAATTGAGACACTATGGCCCAAAGCGTCGCTATTGCGACGACTGCCTCCAAACGTCGCAAGTGTGACACAATGTCTAAGTGTCGCAATTGCAACGTTTGGAGGCCTTCGTCACAATAGCGATACCTTTTCGGTCGTCGGTATAACGAAACTTATATTCACACTAAACCAAAATATGAAACTTATATGCGCGCTACATAAAAATGATTTTATTGTTTCGTATCCGTCGCAATAGCTACATTAACGTCTGATATCACGCGCGCATTCGCCCTCCGCCCTTGCAGAACAACATTCGCCCTCAGCATTCGCCCTCAGCTCTTGCAGAACAGCATTTTTCCTCAGCATTCGCCCTCAGCGTTCGCCCTCAGCGTTCGCCCTCAACTCTTGCAGAACAGCATTCGCCCTCAGCTCTTGCAAAATGGTAAGTTCTTACTGCAGCCCTTCCTCCTATAGTAGGGTTGACTCTATTTGGGTTTTTTTGGTCAATTCCATTGGATTGTGTTAGGCTGTAGGGTTCTCTCTAGATGTCAAGAATCAAGATTCAATACCCTCTATTATCTTCATCACCCAATACAATATTTAAATTTTTCCCAAAGAAACGCTTATTAATTTGGCAGCCATTATTTCTCCCTGCTTTAAAAACCCTACATTTAAATGAAAACAAGGATTGCATTTCAACTACAAAAATCTATTAGTGTTCAAATGTACATGTGTGCTACATTAACGTCTGATATCACGCGCGCATTCGCCCTCAGCATTAGCCCTGAGCTCTTGCAGAACAGCATTTTCCCTCAGCATTCGCCCTGAGCTCTTGCAGAACAACATTCGCCCTGCATTCACCCTCAGCTCTTGCAGAACAACATTCACCCTGCATTCGCCCTCAGATCTTGCAGAACATCATTCGCCCTCAGCTCTTGCAGAATAGCATTTGCCCTCAGCTCTTGCAAAATGGTAAGTTCTTACTGCAGGCCATTCCTCCTATAATAGGGTTGACTCTATTTGGGTTTTTTTGGTCAATTCCATTAGATTGTGTTAGGCTGTAGGGTTCTCTCTAGATGTCAAGAATCAAGATTCAATACCCTCTATTATCTTCATCACCCAGTACAAGATTTAAATTTTTCCCAAAGAAACGCTTATTAATTTGGCAGCCATTATTTCTCCCTAATTTAAAAATCCTACATTTAAATGAAAACAAGCATTGCATTTCAACTACAAAAATCTATTAGTGTTCAAATGTACATGTGTGCATCACTTGTGTAGGGTATTCCTTTTCCACTTTCACATTATCCAAGAATGTGCGCAGTATAGTTCATATTTTTTGTGATTTAGATTATCTTGAAAAAGGAAAGGTAAATTATTTCCCATGGAAAAAGAAGGTTTTCCCTTTTTACTACTGGAAATGGTACAAAAAATTTCCATTTCTACCCGAAACTCCTATGAAACAGGAACCAAATAAAGGCCATGTCCTCAATGGACATCATTTGGCTTTGAAAATGGCCATTGCACCGTGTTGTTTCTTATATTACATCACGATAGTTCCTTAGGTAATTTCTTGTTTCTTGAGATGAAAAACAACCAAAGAAATTGTGAAGATACTTTCAAGAAATAAATGACCAATTCTCAATAATATCTCAACTATTTTTTATTTTATTCAATGGTTGCTTACTTTGAGAGAAATTTGACACTTTTATAAGGAATATAACATAAAAACACAAAATGGAAAGGAATTGATGAGGTAGATGACCTTTAGTTGTTGTCAATTAAGAATTGATAATACACGATGCATGTTCTGTACTACAAACTAGATTCCTTCCTGGAGTTAGGACAAAGAGTATTGAATCAAAGTTGTAGTTTCTAACTTCTTGTATTGGTTCATCAATCTTGAAATTCAGACATTGCATGTCTTCATTGCTTCATGTTTGAATAATTTGCATCATATCGTACAATAGAAAATTAGGAATTATGATTATTATTACTTTATGGATCTATTAAGTTACTTTTAAGTTTGCATGGTTTAGTGTGAAATTATTCTAGTGTGCCCCTAGGCCCAAGTGAAGGAATGCCAAGGACTGAGAACCCTATTTTTTAAATGGTATTGTTTCTTATACCCAAAAACCCCTCAACATCACTTCTTATTAGTTCTTAACAATAGTGTTGTAAACAATTTGAGAATTTATATAGAAAAATCTCACACTTCTCAAGATAAATTCCTAAAGCTAAAGTGTGATACCATGTGTAATTCAATAGCCCCATTGTCACCTCACCAACCTCTTTTCACTTTGGGCTAGCTCTCCTCCAACTCAAGGGGGGTTCTCCCTAGTAGATGTTAGGGATCTAATGGCCCAACCAAACCAAGTCAAGAGCCCCCTAAATCTCTATGTTTACTACTATCAATCAAAATATTGAACAATAGGGTCAGACATGCATCCTGAAGATAAAATTGCCAGGGTATTTTTGGGTAATTTCAAAGGGAAAGTCCCCAAACACATATAATCAAGGAATTATAATGTGATTTCAAACATTAAATATAAACAAAATCGTTTAAAGGATATTGAAAGGAAAAAGGTGATGGAAGATAGAAAGTGCCTTACTTAAATGCTCTAAGGATTTTTCAATAGTTGCTCCAAAAGCTTCACTTCAAGGCCCTTCAAGATCGTCTCCAACAATGCTATACCATCAACTTCAACAATGTTGCTCCCAAAATGTCCTCAAGGTCTTCACAACAAGTTTACTAGAAGTTGCTCCAACAATATATTCAATAAGGTCTTCATTGTCAACTCGTCTCTTGTTTGGGTGCCTTAATGTGCAATGACATGTTTCCAGGACTCAATTCAATGCAAGGCATATTTGAAAATCTAACTCTGTCTTCCGGTGTCTTATTAGAAATTATTTTAGTTTTCATTTTGTGTTTTCAAGTTAGATATTGTTTTCAAGTTTTTACATTTATAATTTTATTGCAATGTGGCAGACTGATCAGAGCAGTGCAGGAACAACCCCGAGACGGGATGATCACGGAAAGAGGCTAGCGGAAGAACATGTAAAGTGCCAGCATTGCTCTATCTTCAGGTATTTTAGTTATTTACATAATTTAAATAATATTAATTTTGTTCAAATATGTAGACACCTAGCCATGGTACACCTGATGATTCCCTCTTTGAGGGAGAGCTTTCTTCATCCCTATCTCCAGTTTTCTTGTTGCGAAAAAAGGCACGAGATGCAAGGTCGGAATTTGATACTTTGATAGACGCGCCTCAAACACCTGAAACATAACAGAGGATAAAACAACTTATGAGCCAGCTAGAAACATATCAGGTAATAATAAAAATTCAAAAGGATATTTTTTTTGTTCTGCATGAGATGAATTGTGATAGTTTGATTTTTAATTTTTACATTGACTAAACTAACAAAAAGTTATTTTGTATGTAGCGTTTTCTGGCATTTTCTGAACCTGGTGTTGGTGGTAGTGGGACACAAGGGCAAGAGATTGCCCAACAACCCTCTCGTACACCTTCTACTCCTTTAGGTGCCAGCCAAGAAACACACCCTGCCCAAGCAGACACCCAACCAACCGTTGAACGTGTTGGCAATGATGAGGCTGATATGGCCAACTACATTATTGCATTTCCTGGAGCTACACGTGTCAGCTCCACAGGGACCATTAATGGCACGTTGTTGGTGAACGATGAAGGTGTCCCTATAAAGCATGTACAAATCCCAGGTAAATTTTAATATTTTAACTATTTCATGTACTTTATCTAAAACATATTTATCATGATTTTTATTTTGAATTAATGATAATATATATATATTTTTTCTGTGTAGGAAACAATGAGCTCTACAGGTATATGGAGAGCCATGCGTTGGTAATTTTTGGCCCAACCATATGCACAGGGTGGAATTCCTAGAGTTCCAACCTAAAAAAAGAACTTCTAGATTATCTAGAAGCCCTTTTTGGGGTCGACACATTTGACAGAACAACGGTGGCTCGGGTAGCCGGCAAATATTTGAAATATACCAGGGACACCTATACGACGCAATTGAAATTTAACCCTAGATATGAGCGTCCTCTCATAGTTCCAGAGAGTGAGTGGAGAGCACTCATCAATGACGGAAAAGATAAAAGGGTAAAGAAAGAAGGAAAAATGCCAACTGGACCCACAAGGTAAATTACAACTTTAATTCAATAGCTTTAATTTTCTCTATGTCTAAAATAAATGTGTGCTACGTCATATCTGACTTTAATATTTTGATGCTAGGTTGCCTGAAACCTCAAAGGCAACCAAATCTAGGATTGAAAAAAAGGGCCATCACAAGCTAGGTCGGGGCGACTACTTGAAATTGGCTGCAAGAATTGTAATTAAGTAGCTAAACATCTTATAATTAATTGTATCGCCTTCCAACGTTTTTGTAATCCTATCAAATATGATTAAAAATACACAATCATATGTAATGTAGGGTGATGACTTCAGAACAGAAACTACAGAGGAAGATAAAAATATTGCTTTCCATTCTGGCTATCACGTCGTAGTTGAACATCGCATAAGCTTGGGGCAGGTCCCAAGATCCAGAATGCCTGATAAGGTAAAACATTAACCTTTCAATATGTTTGTTTTCATCCATAAATTTAATTTCTAACAACTTTGTTTAAATCAGGGGAGAAACACTACTGATGACACAAATAACCCAGTTTTAGAGCCAAATGTAGATGATCCTCACGTGCAACCTGATCATTGTAGTAGGGACCAGGCCGACAATGCTACTATCAGTGAGGGCCGTGACGATAATTAATTTCCACTTATAATTTTTTCTAATTATACCTTGATGGTTGTCCTTATAACGTTTTTTGTTTAAATGATAGAGAATTTTTCCCTTGAGGATCTTACCACCAGAGAGGAAGACAGGGCAACAGTCCCAACGGCGACAACTGGTGCACCAGGTAAATAATCTCATTGCAATTTTTTTTATTAATATTACCAAACTAGTTCAATGATATTTAAAAACTGACAATTAAAATTTAATATTATCTATTTTTGTAGGCAATGCCTCGTCACTGGATGAGACCACACATCGTGACTACGCAACTAGGTCAGCGGCGACAACTGGTGCACCAGGTAAATAATCTCATTGCATTTTTTTTTTATTAATATTACCGAACTAGTTCAATGATATTTAAAAAATGACAATTAAAATTTAATATTATCTGCTTTTGTAGGTGATGCCCAGTCACTGGATGAGACCATACATTGTGACTACACAACTAGGTCAGCGGCGACAAGTGGTGCACCAGGTAAATAATCTCATTGCAATTTTTTTTATTAATATTACCGAACTAGTTCAATGATATTTAAAAACTGACAATTAAAATTTAATATTATCTGTTTTTGTAGGCGATGCCCCATCATTGGATGAGACTAGACATCGTGACTACGCAACTAGGTCAGCGGCGACAACTGGTGCACCAGGTAAATAATCTCATTGCAATTTTTTTATTAATATTATCGAACTAGTTCAATGATATTTAAAAACTGACAATTAAAATTTAATATTATCTGTTTTTGTAGGCGATGCCCCGTCACTGGATGAGACCAGACATCGTGACTACGCAACTAGGTCAGCGGCGACAACTGGTGCACCAGGTAAATAATCTCATTGCAATTTTTTTTTATTAATATTACCGAACTAGTTCAATGATATTTAAAAACCGACAATTAAAATTTAATATTATCTGTTTTTGTAGGCGATGCCCCGTCACTGGATGAGACCAGACATCGTGACTACGCAACTAGGTCAGCGGCGACAACTGGTGCACCAGGTAAATAATGCGTATTGGCCTAAGGGAAATCGCGTATACATGCGGAAAGGAACGTGCCAAGTCGCGTATGGGCAAAAGCGCTCAAAAAGTGCAAAACCAAGGGTAACCACCATGGTATTAACCCATTGAATTGGGTAATGATCCGCCTAAATTGACCCTGTCCAGATAGTTTTGGGCTTATGGTATTGTTTTGATCCATGGTATTGAAAAAGGGGCTCATGGTATTGACAAAGGGTAATCATATATAAGGAGAAGAAATTCATTGTGCAAATCATGAGAGTGGGTGCAAGATGTCTGAGCTTGAATGAATACTTCTCTCTGAAGTATATCTGAATGGAAAGGGTTACACTTGAATGATAAATCTGAATGTATGATGCACCAATGATGAAGAAGGAGATCTAGATCTGAATTGCTCTTGTATTTGCTAGATCTGATTATGGAAGGCTTAGATCTGAGATGAGGCGAACATCTAGGCGAACATCTGTCTGAAGTAAAGGGTTGAATCTGAGGTGAATGTCTGATCTGATGAAGTATGCTGCTCTGTAATGTTTAAATATCTATACGCTACTTCGCCGCGGAGGAAGCGCGTATATACGCAGCTTCAGCGAAGAGAAAGCGCGTATGCGCAATAAAATATACACTGAGGTATACGCCGGTTTGTGTGGACGGAAGCGCGTATATACGCGAAATCAGTGAAGTAAAAGAGCGTATGCAAACTAGGGTTTGCTGAAGCAAGGGGTATAAAATATCTGAGCTGTTCTGCTGTGTTTATGCTATCTGATCTGTGTTGATATGTATCTGTTGATGATGTATGGTTGTGCTTAAAAGTATGGAAAGGGTCAAGTATGAAAATATGATGAAATGTGGCCTGCAAGTGGTGTTCTATTGAAGTTGTTGGATCCAGTGTGAAAATTGATGAAACGTGGTCCAAGGTGGTGCTGAGGGTTGTAGCCTTCAGTCAGGGGGTTGTAGCTCCCTTCCAGGTGAGGCTGGTAAACGAGATCGGGGGGTCGTAGCTCCCTTCCAGGTGAGGCTGGTAAACGAGTCAGGGGGTCGTAGCTCCCTTCCAGGAGAGGCTGGTAAACGAGCGCAGGTGGGTGCCTGCGTGCTGGTCAAGTCTGCGCCAGCACATATGTTGTAAGATGTTTTCTATATAATAAAATATTGAAGGCTGAGCAACTGCAGCGGTGGTTTTCTCCCGATTTGGGTTTCCACCTAAAAATCCTGGTGTTCATGTGTGATGCTTTATGTGATGGTTTATTCTGTTCTTACTGCACCTGTTTACTGCTTATTGAATATCTGATGAATAAATGATGGAATGGTTTAAGTGAAGATTTAATGACATATCTAAATCTCTGTGTATACGCTAGTTTCATAAATGGGATCCGCGTATCTACGCTGGTTTACTGAAGTAAAGTAGCGTATGGGTTTTAAGGAATGAAAAAGTAAAAAGTTTGAATATGCAGTAAATACTGATTCACCCCCCCCCCTCTCAGTATTTTTCCCAACAATTGGTATCAGAGCAGGTCCTTGTGCAGAAGCTTGATCGCTTAAAGGAGATTCGTCGCAATGGGAAGTCAAGAAGGAGTAATGTCTATAAAGCCACCTCTATTCAATGGAAGCAATCTGATATTCTGGAAGGTACGAACAAAAGCATATCTGCAAAGTCTTGGTGCAGATGTATGGGCAATCGTGGAAGAAGGTTATCAATACCCGGCAAGTATTCCTACTGATGCAGCTGAAAGAAAGAAGTATGAAATCAATGCCAAAGCATTGAATGTCTTGTTAGGAAGCATGTCTGAATCAGAATTTTCTAAAGTGATGCAGCTACATTCAGCAAAATAAATATGGGACAAAATCATTCTAAGCTATGAAGGAGACACAAAGGTAAAAAGTGCAAAACTCCAAACTCTTAGAATTGAATATGAAAATTTGAAGATGCATAGTGATGAAAGTGTTGCAAGTTTCTTTCTTCGTCTAGATGATATTGTAAATCGGATGAGAAATTTGGGTGAAACCATGGCTGATACTACTCTGGTGGAAAAGGTCTTGAGATCTTTGACTTCAAAATTTGACTCTAAAGTTACTGCTATTGAAGAAAGGCAAGATCTGCAAACTCTTTCTGTTGTTCAATTACATGGTACTCTGACTGCTTTTGAAATGAGACAAGGAGGTCCTTCTCAAATAAGAGAAGCTGCTTTTAAGGCATCTACAAAAGGAAAGGAAAAGGAAGTTGTCAAAGATTCCAGCTATATATCCGATGAAGAAGAAGCGAATTTCGTGAGAAAGCTCCAACTAGGTACTGGAAGATTCAAAGGTAAGCTTCCCTTCAAATGTTTTAAGTGTGGAAAAGTTGGTCATTATGCTGCTAAATGTCCTTATAGAGAAAAGCATGGTAAAGGGAAACAATTTGAGAAGAGAAAGAGTTATTATGCAAAAGAAAATGATGATGAAGTGTCCAGTGAAGATGAAGAAGATTCTGACCAAGATCTGAAAGTGCTCATGGCTAAGAAGCAAAAGAAGAAGGTTACTCGAGGAAAGGAGATACCTCAGAAATCATGTATAGCAGAAATTGAAGAAGATGAAACAGATTTTGACGAAGATCTACAAGCACTCATGGCAAAGAAGAAAAAAGGAGAAGGCCACTTGTAATACTCTTCTTTGTGCAAACAATAGTAAAGATAGTGAAAGTAAAGTTGTGGATCTAGAATAATCTCTCAAGATTAAAGGAGAAGAACTACAAAGTTCATACAATAAGCAAGAAACTATCTATAAAGAGATGATCTCACAAATGAAAGATCAAATAGAAATGCTGAATGGACAGGTGGACAAGTATCAAAGGTTTCATACTTATGCATCCAATCGAATTAAACATCTAGAAGCAGATCTTGAAAAATCAAGCAAGAAGAATGAAGGACTTGAAGCTGCTATCATCTTTCTGCAAGCAGAGCTAGAAGCATCAAGTAAGGAGAATAAGGAACCTCTACAATCCTTTGAAAAGGAAGGCCTTGAAGCAGAAATTATCTCTCTCAAAGAAGATCTGGAAAAATCAAACAAGAAGAATGAAGAGCTGCAACAAACTTGTGAAGGGAATGAAGATTGGTTGAAAGAAGAGATTCTAAATCTGAAGGATCAAGTTGAAGATGGAAGAAGAAAAGAAGAAAGCATGACAAAGCAATGTCAAGCCTTTGAGGTTGAGGTAAATATTCTCAAAGGTAAATTAGAAGAAAAGGTTAAACTTTTGAGGTTTCATGATAGTACTAACATTTTGGACAATATTCTGAGTAACCAAAGGTCTCCTGCTATCAAACATGGTCTTGGTTTCCATGAAACTGTTAAAGGAGAATCTAGCTCACAAGGAAGTGCCAAAAATTCAGAGGATGTCAATGCAAAACCTGAAGTGTTGAAAGAGACAAAAGCTCAACCAACAATCATGAATTCTCAAAGGAATTCATTCAAGAATATTGAATGTTTTAAATGTCATAATTATGGACATGTTGCAGCAAATTGCAGGAGCAGATCATTTCAGCCTCAAACAAACAGTTCCTACACAAAAAGGTACTCTGGTTTCTTCAAGGGATATTGTTTTTCATGTAACAAGTATGGACACAAAGCAGCTGATTGTAAAAGGAGGAAGAATAGAAATACTCATTATGATTCTTATGCTTATTTTTCTGGACACATGAGATGTTATTCTTGTAACAAGTATGGACATATAAGACAGGAATGCAGGTCGAACAGATATGAGAAATTTCAGCACACAAATAGAAAACAAATCTGGAAGAAGATGGAGGGATGGAATAAGAAACAATCTAGAGAAGAAAAGGATGTTTTTGTTGATGCTCTAGAAAACAATGATTTTCTTGAAGAAAACACTCAATTCAAGATGAAGGACCGATCGGAAACGTAGGGAATTATGACCCTACTGCAGTCATCCGCTTCTGAAGCTGACTTTTCTTGTTGACTGCAGGAATGATGTGAGATACATTATGAGATCTAATAATGTATCGTCACAAGAGGAGCAATGCATGATGACTCTCATGGTTGATTTGATTATACTGGTTATGTTTACTTCTGACAGCGCATCTGATGTGGAAAGGACAGGTACAGGAGGTACAAGCTCTGGAAGAAATGAAGGAAGATGGAAATTTTCTATGCTTCTCTTTCCATACGCAGGTTCCATTAACTAAAGTCGCGTATACACGCGAGTTCCAGAAGACGCAGTCGCGTATGCATTGATGATAAGAAAATTTATCTGATAGCTGAAGATCTGAAGCAGAGGTCCAGGGGGAGCATCAGTCTGACTGATGATGATTGCACTGTTAGCATCATTCTATTTATACTCATGATAATGAAATGATGCATGGGTTCTTGTGTTGAAGATTATGGATGAAGCCTGGTTGCTTTATGATGAAGAGCATTCATTGTTGAGATGAAAGTCTTATAGTTCAGAGATGAGGACAGATCATGCAGAGATTGTTATTGATGACTTGCTGTTGAAGGTATCTCAGATTGCTGAAGTTAAGGAAGAAGCACTGGTTTAGGGGGAGTAGCAGGTTGAATTCTAATGGTTGCATTGTTGGAAATATGACTGCTTATTCTTTGGTCTTGGTGATAACTCATGCTCAAATGATGATGATTTGGTACATGGATTATTATGATAAGATTTTAAGCCCTAGTTGCTGATAAGTATCTTTGTGTGGATGAGTTGGATATCATTTGTTTCAGATCATATAGAGTTTGGTTGCTATGGTTGAGATCTTTTGCCTACATAAGTTACTTCATGTTACCTCTTGAAGATCATGGTGATTTTGGACCACATGGATGATTGCTTGACACATATCTGAAGATGCTGTTCTGATATGATAATCTCTTTTGGAAAGAATGTATTGATGCTGCAAAGGATCAGAAGGCTTAGTTACTAATGGGCTTATGCTACAACCAATGGATGACGCTTGAAGACACAACTACACTATTCTGTTATATCTGTAGTCCAGGGAAGCAGTCAAATATCTCAGAAAGAAGCTGAACATTGTCTTTGCCTTACAAAGAATCAGATCTGGTTGAAATTTAGAAGGTGTCTTAAGATACGCGGGTTTCCTGAAACACAGTCGCGTATGTACGCGAGTTCCTGCACATAAAACCGCGTATGGTTGGTTGCTGACAATTCTTGGTTGGTTCAGCTCTCTTCAGCACAGCTGCAGTGTTGTTTGGTATCTCTGGTGGTGTTCCAGTTCTCATAAATCTGTTTCTAATGTTTTGATGAAGATGCCTTGATGATTTGTTGGTGAAAATGTTCAGGTTGCACAAACTAAGGGGGAGCCTTAGTCTTTGGAAAGATTGCTTGGTTGCACAGATTCAGGGGGAGCATTAGCTTTGCTGAGTATAATGCAGTGTTGGCATTATGATGGTTCTGAAATATGTTCTCTTTCTTGAGGACTTTTTTTTTTTTTTGATATTGGTTATGAAAAGTCATATTTGTATTTGTATGAAAAGTTCTGGGGGAGACCCATGTTGTAAAGTTGTAATATCCAGTCATGTAAGGACTTGTCATTTTTGTAAACCCACTTGGTTGGGTAGCTGAGTCAAATTTGTAAACCCACTTGGTTGGGTAGTTGAGTCTCATATGTAAATCCTTGTGGATGGATAATTGATGTAAGTATGAGTCCTTGGTGATAGGAAGTTCATAGAGTCATGTACTTCATTGACAAATATGTTTGAAGATTCAGCATGAACTCAGGAGGAGTTTGGCCACTTCAGCACATATCAGATCTGCAGAATGTTTCTTCCACATGAGGAGAAAAGGAGGAGAGTGTTGGTTTTTGATCCGCCCTTTGCCCTTGATGTCAAAGAGGGAGAGTGACATGGTGTTTGAATGAAGAGAAGATAATGATGTCAAATATTTGGGAGAGTGACATGATATCTATCTGCTGTGGTAACCAAACACCATCATGGTTGCCATCAAGTCCAAAGGGGGAGATTGTTGGAAATATGATGCAAGATGTTGTCCTTGATGGCAACCCTCTGAATGAAGATGAAGACATGCGACTAATGACATGTGTTGTCCTTGATGGCAAACCATCACATGAAGTTATGCTTGACTTGATGGACTTAGTAAATGATGTAAATCTGATATGATCTAATGTTTGTTGACAATATGATGCTGAGTGTTGTCCTTGAAAGGCAACCCACTTGATGAAGATAATGAAAACTTACTTGATGAAGTTGTGCTTGAGAGAATATGTTCCTGATGAAGAAAATATGATGTTTCTACAATGTGCATGAAGAAAGGATTTCAGAATGTACTCAAAGCATGATGAAAAAGAGTATGTCTCTTGGTATACGCGGAGTGGCCTAGGGGAAATCGCGTATACACGCGGAAAGGAACGTGCCAAGTCGCGTATGGGCTAAAGCGCTCAAAAAGTGCAAAACCAAGGGTAACCACCATGGTATTGACCCATTGTATTGGGTAATGATCCGCCTAAATTGACCCCGTCCAGATAGTTTTGGGCTTATGGTATTGTTTTGGTCCATGGTATTGAAAAAGGGGCTCATGGTATTGACAAAGGGTAAACATATATAAGGAGAAGAAATTCATTGTGCACATCATGATGGGTGCAAGATGTACGAAAGGCTTGAATGAATACTTCTCTCTGAAGTATACGAATAGAAAGGAGTTACACTTGAATGATAAATGCGAATGTATGATGCACCAATGATGAAGAAGGAGATGTAGATACGGGTGCTCTTGTATTTGCTAGATCTGTTTATGAAGTGATTAGATACGTGATGAGGCGAACATCTGGCGAACATACGTACGAAGTAAGGTTGAATACGAGATAGTGTCGATACGATGAGTATCTTGCTGTAATTTTTAGATCTATACGCTACTTCGACGCAGAGGAAGCGCGTATATACGCAGCTTCAGCGAAGAGAAAGCGCGTATGCGCAATAAATATACACTGAGGTATACGCCGGTTTGTGTGGACGGAAGCGCGTATATACGCGAAATCAGTGAAGTAAAAGAGCGTATGCAAACTAGGGTTTGCTGAAGCAAGGGGTATGAAATATCTGAGCTGTTCTGCTGTGTTTATGCTATCTGATATGTGTTGATATGTATCTGTTGATGATGTATGGTTGAGCTTAAAAGTATGGAAAGGGTTCGGTATGGAAATATGATGAATTTTGGCCTACAAGTTGTGTTCTATTGAAGTGGTTGGATCCAGTGTGAAAATTGATGAAACGTGGTCCAAGGTGGTGCTGAGGGTTGTAGCCTTCAGTCAGGGGGTTGTAGCTCCCTTCCGGGAGAGGCTGGTAAACGAGATCAGGGGGTTGTAGCTCCCTTCCAGGAGAGGCTGGTAAACGAGTAAGGGGGTTGTAGCTCCCTTCCAGGAGAGGCTGGTAAACGAGCGCAGGTGGGTGCCTGCGTGCTGGTCAAGTCTGCGCCAGCACATATGTTGTAAGATGTTTTCTCTATAATAAAATATTGAAGGCTGAGCAACTGCGGCGGTGGTTTTCTCCCGATTTGGGTTTCCACCTAAAAATCCTGGTGTTCATGTGTGATGCTTTGTGTGATGGTTTATTCTGTTCTTACTGCACCTGTTTACTGCTTATTGAATATCTGATGAACAAATGATGGAATGGTTTAAGTGAAGATTTAATGACATATCTAAATCTCTGTGTATACGCTAGTTTCATAAATGGGATCCGCGTATATACGCTGGTTTACTGTAGTAAAGTAGCGTATGGGTTTTAAGGAATGAAAAAGTAAAAAGTTTGAATATGCAGTAAATACTGATTCACCCCCCCCCCTCTCAGTATTTTTCCCAACAATTGGTATCAGAGGGGGGTCCTTGTGCAGAAGCTTGATCGCTTAAAGGAGATCCGTCGCAATGGGAAGTCAAGAAGGAGTAATGTCTATAAAGCCACCTCTATTCAATGGAAGCAATCTGATCTTCTGGAAGGTACGTACAAAAGTTTATCTGCAAAGTCTTGGTGCAGATGTATGGGCAATCGTGGAAGAAGGTTATCAATACCCGGCAAGTATTCCTACTGATGCAGCTGAAAGAAAGAAGTATGAAATCAATGCCAAAGCAGTGAATGTCTTATTGGGAAGCATGTCTGAATCAGAATTTTCTAAAGTGATGCAGCTACATTCGGCAAAAGACATATGGGACAAAATCATTCTAAGCTATGAAGGAGACACAAAGGTAAAAAGTGCAAAACTCCAAACTCTTAGAATTGAATATGAAAATTTGAAGATGCATAGTGATGAAAGTGTTGCCGGTTTCTTTCTTCGTCTAGATGATATTGTAAATCGGATGAGAAATTTGGGTGAAACCATGGCTGATACTACTCTGGTAGAAAAGGTCTTAAGATCTTTGACTTCAGAATTTGACTCTAAAGTTTCAGCTATTGAAGAAAGGCAAGATCTGCAATCGCTTACTATTGTTCAATTACATGGTGCACTGCGGCCTTTTGGGAAATGAGACAAGGAGGTCCTTCTATGAACAGAGAAGAGTTTACTTTTAAGTTATCTACAAAAGGAAAAGAAAAGGCAGATGTCAAGGAATCAAATTATATATCAGAAGAAGAAGAAGCAAATTTTGTGAGAAAACTCCAACTAGGAATTGGAAGATTCAAAGGTAAGCTTCCCTTCAAGTGTTTTGCTTGTGGAAAAGTTGGTCATTATGCTGCTAAATGTCCTTATGAAGATAATCATGGTAAAGGGAAACAATTTGAAAAGAGAAAAAGTTATTATGCAAATGAAGTGTCAAGTGAAGATGAAGAAGATTCTAACCAAGATCTGCTAGTGCTCATGGAAAAGAAGCAAAAGAAGAAGACTACTCAAGAAAAGAAGATATCTCAGAAAACATGTATAGCAAAAATTGAAGAAGATCAAGCGATTGACGAAGATCTACAAGCACTCATGGCAAAGAAGAAAAAGGAGAAGGCCACTTGTAATACTCTTCTTTGTGCAAACAATCGTAAAGATAGTGAAAGTAAAGTTGTGGATCTAGAAGAAGCTCTCAAGATTAAAGAAGAAGAACTACAAAGTTCATACAATAAGCAAGAAACTATCTATAAAGAGATGATCTCACAAATCAAAGATCAAATAGAAATGCTAAATGAACAGGTGGACAAGTATCAAAGGTTTCATACTTATGCATCCAATCGAATTAAAGATCTAGAAGCAGATCTGGAAAAATCAAGCAAGAAGAATGAAGGACTCGAAGCTGCTATCATCTTTCTGCAAGCAGAGCTAGAAGCATCAAGTAAGGAGAATAAGGAACCTCTACAATCCGTTGAAGAAGGCCTTGGAAAAGCGAAATTATCTCTCGAAAGAAGATGCAGAAAAATCAAGCAAAGAAGAATGAAAGAGGAGGCGCAACAAACTTGTGAAGAAATGAAGATTGGTTGAAAGAAGAGATTCTAAATGCGAGATCAAGTTGAAGATGGAAGAAGAAAAGAAGAAAGCATGACAAAGCAATGTCAAGCCTTGGAGGTTGAAGGTAAACATTCTCAAAGGTAAATTAGAAGAAAAGGTTAAACTTTTGAGGTTTCATGATAGTACTAATATTCTGGACAATATTCCGAGTAATCAAAGGTCTCCTGCTATCAAACATGGTCTTGGTTTCCATGAAACTGTTAAAGGAGAATCTAGCTCACAAGGAAGTGCCAAAAATTCAGAGGATGTCAATGCAAAACCTGAAGTGTTGAAAGAGACAAAAGCTCAACCAACAGTCATGAATTCTCAAAGGAATTCATTCAAGAATGTTGAATGTTTTAAATGTCATAATTATGGACATGTTGCAGCAAATTGCAGGAGCAGATCATTTCAGCCTCAAACAAACAGTTCCTACACAGAAAGGTACTATGGTTTCTTCAAGGGATATTGTTCTTCATGTAACAAGTATGGACACAAAGCAGCTGATTGTAAAAGGAGGAAGAATAGAAATACTCATTATGATTCTTATGCTTATTTTTTTGGACACATGAGATGTTATTCGTGTAACAAGTATGGACATATAAGAAAGGAATGCAGGTCGAACAGATATGAGAAATTTCAGCACACAAATAGAAAACAAATCTGGAAGAAGATGGAGGGATGGAATAAGAAACAATCTAGAGAAGAAAAGGATGTTTTTGTTGATGCTCTAGAAAACAATGATTTTCTTGAAGAAAACACTCAATTCAAGATGAAGGACCGATCAGAAACGTAGGGAATTATGACCCTACTGCAGTCATCCGCTTCTGAAGCTGACTTTTCTTGTTGACTGCAGGAATGATGTGAGATACATTATGATATTTAGTAATGTATCGTCACAAGAGGAGCAATGCATGATGACTCTCATGGTTGATTTGATTATACTGGTTATGTTTACTTCTGACAGCGCATCTGATGTGGAAAGGACAGGTACAGGAGGTACAAGCTCAGGAAGAAATGAAGGAAGATGGAAATTTTCTATGCTTCACTTTCCATACGCAGGTTTCATTAACTAAAGTCGCGTATACACGCGAGTTCCAGAAGACGCAGTCGCGTATGCATTGATGATAAGAAAATTTATCTGATAGCTGAAGATCTGAAGCAGAGGTCCAGGGGGAGCATCAGTCTGACTGCTGATGATTGCACTATTAGCATCATTCTAGTTATACTCATGATAATGAAATGATGCATGGGTTCTTGTGTTGAATATTATGGATGAAGCCTGGTTGCTTTATGATGAAGAGCATTCATTGTTGAGATGAAAGTCTTATAGTTCAGAGATGAGGACAGATCATGCAGAGATTGTTATTGATGACTTGTTGTTGAAGGTATCTCAGATTGCAGAAGTTAAGGAAGAAGCACTGGTTTAGGGGGAGTAGCAGGTTGAATTCTAATGGTTGCATTGTTGGAAATATGACTGCTTATTCTTTGGTCTTGGTGATAATCATGCTCAAATGATGATGATTTGGTACATGGATTATTATGATAAGATTTTGAGCCCTAGTTGCTGATAAGTATCTTTGTGTGGATGAGTTGGATATCATTTGCTTCAGATCATATAGAGTTTGGTTGCTATGGTTGAGATCTTTTGCCTACATATGTTACTTCATGTTACCTCTTGAAGATCATGGTGATTTTGGACCACATGGATGATTGCTTGACACATATCTGAAGATGCTGTTCTGATATGATAATCTCTTTTGGAAAGAATGTATTGATGCTGCAAAAGATCCGAAGGCTTAGTTACTAATGGGCTTATGCTACAACCAATGGATGACGCTTGAAGACACAACTACACTATTCTGTTATATCTGTAGTTCAGGGAAGCAGTCAAATATCTCAGAAAGAAGCTGAACACTGTCTTTGCCTTACAAAGAATCAGATCTGGTTGAAATTTAGAAGGTGTCTTAAGATACGCGGGTTTCCTGAGACACAGTCGCGTATGTACGCTAGTTACTTCACATAAAACCGCGTATGGTTGGTTTCTGACAATTCTTGGTTGGATCAGCTCTCTTCAGCACAGCTGAAGTGCTGTTTGGTATCTCTGATACTGTTTGGTATCTCTGGTGGTGTTCCAGTTCTCATAAATCTGTTTCTAATGTTTTGATGAAGATGCCTTGATGATTTGTTGGTGAAAATGTTCAGGTTTCACAAACTAAGGGGGAGCCTTAGTCATATGAAAAGGATGCATGGTTGCACAGATTCAGGGGGAGCATTAGCTTTGCTGACTATAATGCAGTGTTGGCATTATGATGGTTCTGAAATATGTTCTCTTTCTTGAGGACTTTTTGATATTGGTTATGAAAAGTCATATTTGTATTTGTATGAAAAGGTCTGGGGGAGGCCCATGTTGTAAAATTGTTAATATCTGCCATGTAAGGGACTTGTCAATTTGTAAACCCACTTGGTTGGGTAGCTGAGTCATGTTTGTAAACCCACTTGGTTGGGTAGCTGAGTCAAATTTGTAAACCCACTTGGTTGGGTAATTGAGTCTCATATGTAAATCCACTTGGTTGGATATTTGATGTAAGTATGAGTCATTGGTGATAGGAACTTCATAGAGTCATGTACTTCATTGAAAATATGTTTGAAGATTCAGCATGAACTCAGGGGGAGCTTGGCCACTTCAGCACATATCAGATCTGCAGAATGTTTCTTCCACATGAGGAGAAAAGGGGGAGAGTGTTGGTTTTTGATCCGCCCTTTGCCCTTGATGTCAAAGGGGGAGAGTGACATGGTGTTTGAATGAAGAGAAGATAATGATGTCACATATTTGGGAGAATGACATATTTGGGAGAGTGACATGGTACCTATCTGTTGTGGTAACCAAACACCATCGTGGTTGCCATCAAGTCCAAAGGGGGAGATTGTTGGAAATATGATGCAGAGTGTTGTCCTTGATGGCAACCCACTGAATGAAGATGAAGACATGTGACAGTTGACATGTGTTGTCCTTGATGGAAATACACCTGATGAAGTTATGCTTGACTTGATGGACTTGGTAAACGATGTAAATATGATGTGATATGATGTTAGTTAGCAATATGATGCTAAGTGTTGTCCTTGAAAGGCAACTCACTTGATGAAGAAGATGGAAACTTACTTGATGAAGTTGTGCTTGACAGAATATGTTCTTGATGAAGTAAATCTGATGTATCTGCAGTGTGTACAGAAGGCAGTGAAGAAAAGAAGTCAGCAAGTGCTAAATCTATGATGAAAAAGAGTATGTCTCTTGGTATACGCGGATTGGCCTAGGGGAAGTCGCGTATGCACGCGGAAAAGATCGTGCCAAGTCGCGTATGGGCTAAAGCGCTCAAAAAGTGCAAAACCAAGGGTAACCACCATGGTATTGACCCATGGTATTGGGTAATGATCCACCTAATTGACCCCGTCCAGGTAGTTTTGGGCTCATGGTATTGTTTTGGCCCATGGTATTGAAAAAGGGGCTCATGGTATTGAAAAAGGATAAACCTATATAAGGAGAACAAATTCATTGTGCATAACATGAATGTGAGAGCAAGATGTCTGAGCTTGAATGAATACTTCTCTGTGAAGTATATCTGTATGGAAAGGGTAAAGGTTTGATGATAGATCTGAATATATGATACACTTATGAAGAAATGATGAAGCGGGATCTCTAGATCTGAAATGTACTTGTATTTGCTAGATCTGTTTATGGAGTGATTAGATCTGTGATGAGGCGAACATCTGTCTGAAGTAAAGAGTTGAATCTGAACTGAATATCTGATCTGATGAAGTATGCTGCTCTGTAATGATTGAAGATCTATACGCTACTTCGTCGCGGAGGAAGCGCGTATATACGCGGCTTCAGCGAAGAGAAAGCGCGTATGCGCAATAAAATATACACTGAGGTATACGCTGGTTTGTGTGGACGGAAGCGCGTATATACTCAACATCAGTGAAGGGAAAGCGCGTATGCAAACTAGGGTTTGTTGAAGCAAGGGGTATGAAATATCTTATCTGTTCTGCTGTGTTTCTGCTATCTGATCTGTGTTGATATGTATCTGTTGGTGACGTATGTTTGTGCTTAAAAGTATGGAAAGGGTCCAGTATGAAAATATGATGAAATGTAGCCTGCAAGTGGTGTTCTATTGAAGTTGTTGGATCCAGTGTGAAAATTGATGAAACGTGGTCCAAGGTGGTGCTGAGGGTTGTAGCCTTCAGTCAGGGGGTCGTAGCTCCCTTCCAGGTGAGGCTGGTAAACGAGATCGTGGGGTCGTAGCTCCCTTCCAGGAGAGGCTGGTAAACGAGTCAGGGGGTTGGAGCTCCCTTCCAGGAGAGGCTGGTAAACGAGCGCAGGTGGGTGCCTGCGTGCTGGTCAAGTCTGCACCAGCACATATGTTGTAACATGTTTTCTCTATAATAAAAATATTGAAGGCTGAGCAACTGCAGCGGTGGTTTTCTCCCGATTTGGGTTTCCACCTAAAAATCCCGGTGTTCATGTGTGATGCTTTGTGTGATGGTTTATTCTGTTCTTACTGCACCTGTTTACTGCTTATTGAATATCTGAAGAATACATGATGGAATGATTTAAGTGAAGATTTAATGACATATCTAAATCTCCGTGTATACGCTAGTTTCATAAAGGGGATCCGCGTATATACGCTAGCGTTTACTCAAGTAAAGCAGTTTATGGGTTTCAAGGAATGAAAAAGTAAAAAGATTTGATTAAAGTAAAAAGATTTGATTATGCAGTAAATACTGATTCACCCCCCCCTCTCAGTATTTTTCCCAACAATTGGTATCAAAGCGGGTCCTTGTGCAGAAGCTTGATCGCTTAAAGGAGATCCGTCGCAATGGGAAGTCAAGAAGGAGTAATGCCTATAAAGCCACCTCTATTCAATGGAAGCAATCTGATATTCTGGAAGGTACGTACAAAAGCATATCTGCAAAGTCTTGGTGCAGATGTATGGGCAATCGTGGAAGAAGGTTATCAATACCCGGCAAGTATTCCTACTGATGCAGCTGAAAGAAAGAAGTATGAAATCAATGCCAAAGCAGTGAATGTCTTATTGGGAAGCATGTATGAATCAGAATTTGCTAAAGTGATGCAGCTACATTCGGCAAAAGACATATGGGACAAAATCATTCTAAGCTATGAAGGAGACACAAAGGTAAAAAGTGCAAAACTCCAAACTCTTAGAATTGAATATGAAAATTTGAAGATGCATAGTGATGAGAGTGTTGCCAGTTTCTTTCTTCGTCTGGATGATATTGTAAATCGGATGAGAAATTTGGGTGAAACCATGGCTGATACTACTCTGGTAGAAAAGGTCTTAAGATCTTTGACTTCAAAATTTGACTCTAAAGTTTCAACTATTGAAGAAAGGCAAGATCTGCAATCGCTTACTATTGTTCAATTACATGGTACTCTGACTGCTTTTGAAATGAGACAAGGAGGTCCTTCTCAAATAAGAGAAGCTGCTTTTAAGGCATCTACAAAAGGAAAGGAAAAGGAAGTTGTCAAAGAATCCAGCTATATATCCAATGAAGAAGAAGCGAATTTCGTGAGAAAGCTCCAACTAGGTACTGGAAGATTCAAAGGTAAGCTTCCCTTCAAATGTTTTGAGTGTGGAAAGGTTGGTCACTATGCTGCTAAATGTCCTTATAGAGAAAAACATGGTAAAGGGAAACAATTTGAAAAGAGAAAGAGTTATTATGCAAAAGAAGATGATGATGAAGTATCCAGTGAAGATGAAGAAGATTCTGACCAAGATCTGAAAGTGCTCATGGCTAAGAAGCAAAAGAAGAAGGTTACTCGAGGAAAGGAGATACCTCAGAAATCATGTATAGCAAAAATTGAAGAAGATGAAACAGATTCCGACGAAGATCTACAAGCACTCATGGCAAAGAAGAAAAAGGAGAAGGCCACGTGTAATACTCTTCTTTGTGAAAACAATAGTAAATATAGTGAAAGTAAAGTTGTGGATCTAGAAGAAGCTCTCAAGATTAAAGTTGAAGAACTGCAAAGTTCATATAATAATCAAGAAACTATCTACAAAGAGATGATCTCACAAATGAAAGATCAAATAGAAATGCTGAATGGATAGGTGGACAAGTATCAAAGGTTTCATACTTATGCATCCAATCGAATTAAAGAACTAGAAGCAGAAATCAACGATCTAAATGCAGATCTCGAAAAATCAAGCAAGAAGAATGAAGGACTTGAAGCTGCAATCATCCTTCTACAAACAGATCTTGAAGCATCAAATAAGAAGAATGAAGAACCTCTATCATTTGAAAAGGGAGGCCTTGAAGCAGAAATCATCTCTCTCAAAGAAGATCTGGAAAAATCAAATAAGAAGAATGAAGAGCTGCAACAAACATGTGAAGAAAACGAAAATTGGTTGAAAGAAGAGATTCTAAATCTGAAGGATCAAGTAGAAGATGGAAGAAGGAAAGAAGAAAGCGTGACAAAGCAATGTCAAGCCTTGGAGGTTGAGGTAAACATTCTCAAAGGTAAATTAGAAGAAAAAGTTAAACTTTTGAGGTTTCAAGATAGTACTAATACTTTGGACAATATTCTGAGTAATCAAAGGTCTCCTGCTATCAAACTTGGTCTTGGTTTTCATGAAACTGTTAAAGGAGAATCTAGCTCACAAGGAAGTGCCAAAAATTCAGAGGATGTCAATGCAAAACCTGAAGTGTTGAAAGAGACAAAAGCTCAACCAACAATCATGAATTCTCAAAGGAATTCATTCAAGAACGTTGAATGTTTTAAATGTCATAAATATGGACATGTTGCAGCAAATTGCAGGAGCAGATCATTTCAACCTCAAACAAAAAGTTCCTACATAGAAAGGTACTCTGGTTTCTTCAAAGGATATTGTTTTTCATGTAACAAGTATGGACACAAAGCAGCTGATTGTAAAAGGAGGAAGAACAGAAATACTCATTATGATTCTTATGCTTATTTTTCTGGACACATTAGATGTTATTCTCGTAACAAGTATGGACATATAAGAAAGGAATGCAGGTCGAACAGATATGAGAAATTTCAGCACACAAATAGAAAACAAATCTGGAAGAAGATGGAGGGATGGAATAAGAAACAATCCAGAGAAGAAAAGGATGTTTTTGTGGATGCTCTAGAAGACAATGATTTTCTTGAAGAAAACACTCAATTCAAGATGAAGGACCGATCAGAAACGTAGGGAATTCTGACCCTACTGCAGTCATCCGCTTCTGAAGCTTACTTCTCTGATTGACTGCAGGAATGATGTGGGATACATTATGAGATTTAGTAATGTATCGTCACAAGGGAAGCAATGCATGATGACTCTCATGGTTGATTTGATTATTCTGGTTATGTTTACTTCTGACAGCACATCTGATGTGGAAAGGACAGGTACAGGAGGTACAAGCTCAGGAAGAAATGAAGGAAGATGGAAATTTTCTATGCTTCACTTTCCATACGCAGGTTCCATTAACTAAAGTCACGTATACACGCGAGTTCCAGAAGACGCAGTCGCGTATGCATTGATGATAAGAAAGGGTATCTAAATTTTGAAGATGCGAAGCGAGAAGTCCGGGGAATAATTTGATGGCGATGATTTAGCATCATTCCGATTATCTCACTGATACCATAGTGATGCATGGGATACTAAATATTTAAATTGGATGAAGCTTGGTTGCTTTATGATGAAGAGCATTCATTGTTGAGATGAAAGTCTTATAGATTTGAGATGAGGACGAGATCATGCTGTATTCTGTTGTTGAATGTCTTCTTCCCGGTGAAGGTGTCTCGAGATTGCCTGGTCTGGAAAACACTTGGTTTAGGGGAGCGACGAGGTTGAATACTAATGATTGCATTGTTGGCAATATGTTGCTTATTCTTTGGGTTTTGTAATCCTCTTGCTCAAATATTTGATGTCTTGGTACATGGTTTGTTATGATGAGTTTTTGAGCCCTGGTTGCTGATAAGTATCCTCTGTGTTCACACATGGATGAGTTGGATGTCGATTGATTTAGAAATAAGAAGAGATCATGCAGAGTTTGTTACTATGGTTGAGATATTTTGCATACATATGTTACTTCATGTTTAATCTTGAAGATCAAGGTGATTTTGGACCACATGGATGATTGCTTGACACATATCTGAAGATGCTGTTCTGGTATGATAATTTCTCTTGGAAAGAATGTATTGATGCTGCATGGAATATGAAGACTTGGTTACTAATGCGCTTATGCTACCACCATTGGATGACGCTTGAAGACACAACTACTCTGTTCTATCTGTAGTCCAGGGAAGCAGTCAAATATCTCAGAAAGAAGCTGAACACTGGCTTTTCCTCACAGAGAATCAGATCTGATTGTATTTTAGAAGATGGCTTGGGATACGCGGGTTTCCTGAAACACAGTCGCGTATGTACGCGAGTTCCTGCACAGAAAATCGTGTATGTTTGGTTGATGGCAATTTTTGGTTAGTTCAGCTCTCTTCAGCACAGCTGCAGTGTTGTATGGTATCTCTGATACTGTTTGGTATCTCTGGTGGTGTTCCAGTTCTCATTATTCTGTTTCTAATGTTTTGATGAAGATGCCTTGATGATTTGTTGGTGGAAGTTTTCAGGATGCACAAACTAAGGGGGAGCCTTAGTCATTTGGAAAGATTGCTTGGTTGCACAGATTCAGGGGGAGCATTAGCGTTGCTAAGTATAATGCATTGTTGGCATTATGATGGTTCTGTTATATGATCTCTCTTGAGGTCTTCTTGGTATTGGTCATGAAAAGTCATATTTGTATTTTTGATGAAAAGGTCATGTTGAGACCCTTGATGTAAAATCTATAATATTCAGTCATGTATGAACTTGTCAAATTTGTAAACCCACTTGGTTGGGTAGCTGAGTCATTTTTGTAAACCCACTCGTTTGGGTAGCTGAGTCAAATTTGTAAACCCACTCGGTTGGGTAGTTGAGTCTCATATGTAAATCCACTTGGATGGATATTTGATGTAAGTATGAGTCTTTGGTGATAGGAAGAGTCATGCACTTTATTGAAAAAATATGTTTGAAGATTCAGCATGAACTCAGGGGGAGCTTGGCCTCTTCAGCACATATCAGATCTGCAGAATGTTTCTTCCGCATGAGGAGAAAAGGGGGAGAGTGTTGGTTTTTGATCCGCCCTTTGCCCTTGATGTCAAAGGGGGAGAGTGACATGGTGTTTGAATGAAGAGAAGATAATGATGTCAAATATTTGAGTGACATATTTGAGAGAGTGACATGGTACCTATCTGTTGTGGTAACCAAACACCATCATGGTTGCCATCAAGTCCAAAGGGGGAGATTGTTGGAAATATGATGCAGAGTGTTGTCCTTGATGGCAACCCACTGAATGGAGATGAAGACATGCGACTGTTGACATGTGTTGTCCTTGATGGCAATCCACCTGATGAAGTTATGCTTGTCTTGATGGACTTAGTAAATGATGTAAATCTGATGTGATATAATGTTTGTTGACAATATGATGATGAAGGAAATCTGATGTATCTACAGTGAGTAGAGAAGGCAATGAAGAAAGGATTTCAGCATGTGCTAGATTCTATGATGAAAAAGAGTATGTCTCTTGGTATACGCGGATTGGCCTAGGGGAAGTCGCGTATGCACGCGGAAAAGATCGTGCCAAGTCGCGTATGGGCTAAAGCGCTCAAAAGTGCAAAACCAAGGGTAACCACCATGGTATTGACCCATGGCATTGGGTAATGATCCGCCTAATAGACCCCGTCCAGTGTAGTTTTGGGCTCATGGTATTGGTTTGGCCCATGGTATTGAAAAAGGGGCTCATGGTATTGACAAAGGGTAAACATATATAAGGAGAAGTAATTCATTGTGAAAAACACAAGTGTGAGAGAAAGATGTCTGAGCTTGAATGAATACTTCTCTCTGAAGTATATCTGAATGGAAAGGGTTACACTTGAATGATAAATCTGAATGTATGATGCACCAATGATGAAGAAGGGGATCTAGATCTGAATTGCTCTTGTATTTGCTAGATCTGATTATGGAAGGCTTAGATCTATGGTGAGGCGAGCATCTAGGCGAACATCTGTCTGATGCAAAAGGGTAGATCTGAACTGAATATCTGATCTAATGAAGTATACTGCTCTGTAATGATTGAATATCTATACGCTACTTCGCCGCGGAGGAAGCGCGTATGTACGCAGATTCAGTGAAGATAAAGCGCGTATGCGCAATAAAATATACACTGAGGTATACGCTGGTTTGTGTGGACGGAAGCGCGTATATACGCGACATCAGTGAAGTGAAAGCACGTATGCAAACTAGGGTTTGCTGAAGCAAAGGGTATGAAATATCTGATCTGTTCTGCTGTGTTTCTGCTATCTGATCTGTGTTGTTAAGTATCTGTTGGTGATGTATGTTTGTACTTAAAAGTTTGGAAAGGGTCCAGTTTGGAAATATGATGAAATGTGGCCTGCAAGTGGTGTTCTATTGAAGTTGTTGGATCCAGTGTGAAAATTGATGAAACGTGGTCCAAGGTGGTGCTGAAGGTTGTAGCCTTCGGTCGAGGGGTCGTAGCTCCCTTCCGGTGAGGCTGGTAAGAGATCGGGGGTCGTGGCTCCCTTCCGGGAGAGGCCCAGTAGCGAGTCGGGGGGTTGGAGCTCCTTCCCCTTCCGGGGAGAGAGAGACGGTAGCGAGCGCAGGTGGGTGCCTGCGTGCTGGTCAAGTCTGCGCCAGCACATATGTTGTAAGATGTTTTCTCTATAATAAAATATTGAAGGCTGAGCAACTGCAGCGGTGGTTTTCTCCCGATTTGGGTTTTCACCTAAAAATCCTGGTGTTCATGTGTGATGCTTTGTGTGATGGTTTATTCTGTTCTTACTGCACCTGTTTATTGCTTATTGAATATCTGTTGAATAAATGATGGAATGGTTTAAGTGAAGATTTAATGACATATCTAAATCTCTATATATACGCTAGTTTCATAAAGGGGATCCGCGTATATACGCTAGTTTACTGAAGGAAAGTAGCGTATAGGTTTTAGGGAATGAAAAAGTAAAAAGATTTGATTATGCAGTAAATACTGATTCACCCCCCCCTCTCAGTATTTTTCCAAACAATCGTGATCTGCCTCTGCCACTTGGAGCACACTGAAACGACTAAGGAAAAGAACTATTTTTAAAGTTTTCAAAACTTTTGATGTTTTTTAATTATGTGAACTGAGATTGATACTTGTGATATTTTGAATATGTGGGACCAGAAAGACCTCCCGGTGTTTCTCTGATAGTGAGGAGGGAAACATGACAACTCGAGGATGCACCATATTTCGAAGGATTTGATCCTTTGGTAGAGGTGGAGCACAACCTAGAGGCCTTAACTAAAGGCATTCCGGATTATGATACTATTGATGATGTGCCACTTCGGTATCAGAGGCATAATATGGGGGTATCAGCTAGACTACGTCAGCTATTGGGCCGATTTGTTAGAGTTGTATCATGTTATCATGTTTCCGAATAGACATGTCTCTGATATGATTTTTTCACTTATGTAGGCTCGAGAAGCCATGTGTCTTAGAACACAAATTTTTCTTTTTGAGGTAAGAAAAATTTTGCAAATTCTTTATATATATATATATATATATATACATGTTTCGACTTATGTACCCGATGTTCCTATTATTCCATGGTTTTTTTTTTTACATATTTTGCAAATGTCGATCTAAAACATGATTGCTAATGCAATTGTCAATGTGTTTAGTTGTCTTGGAATGTGTTGATATCTTATGTAATCAAGATTTCTTTCCAAGAGACAAACACACAAATACATTCTTAAAATTTGAGGGTTTCCAACAGAATAATGCATGTTTAAATGTAATACAGTGAGCTGTGAATCAAGTTTAACAACCAATTCTCTAATACCAAGAGCAATAGATTCTGAAAATAGTTCGATGACCACACTATACTCTACTACATTGTTAGTTGTACGTCCAAAACATATAACTTGTAAAATCACTAACTCATCATTGGGACCAAAGAGTGCCCATGCAACGAAAGATAGATTATGTGTACTACGACAAGCGCCATTAGCGAAACCGACATAAGGAAGAGGATTCATTGACATCTGCAATCCAAGTGGAACACGGGGTAAGCAAGGGAAAAATGTTTGCAAAAATGAAAACAATCACACCAAAATACTGCACACTAATGAAACACACACTAATGTACAAAGTATCTACGAAATATTAAGCATAATAATTTTTTAGGTAGAGCACATTGTGGGGCTCAGACAACTGATTTCCATCATAATCAACTAACTCATATGCACCCTTTTGTAATACGTGTTTGAAAATATAGGGTCCATGCCACATGGGTTCAAACTTTCTGAATCCTAATTTATCATTATCTTGATTGTATAATAAGACAAATTCACCTTCCACGTATGCATGAGGTGTTACGGTTTTATCATATCAGGCTTTGACTCGTATTTTTTTAGTCTCAGTTACTAATGAGGCAATTCGACGAGTCTCGTCAAGACGTTATAAGTAAAGAAACTGTGCTTTCTTAGGTGAAGCACCATGAAGTAGTTCGAAAACTAGCTTCAATGATGGTATATCACACTCAATGGGTAGTGTGGCTTCTAGGCCATATACCAATCAGAAAGGTGTGAATCTGGTTTCCATTTTAGTAGTGGTTTGATATGCTCATAAGGCCGAAAAAAGCATAATAGTTCAATTCTTTTTATGCATCCGAACAGTTCGTTGAAGCATTGTTACCAAAAATTTATTGGCTGCTTCAACTTGGCCATTGGTATGTGGGTAATATGTAGTTGAGCTATCGTGATGTAAGCCCAACTGAGCAGTAAGTTTTTTCATCATGTAATTACGGAAATGGGAGCCATGGTCGGTGACTATGGCTTGCAGAACACCAAACCGAGCTATGACATGATTAAATAGGAAGAAAACTACATTTTTACTATCGGCATTGTATGTAGGCATCGCCTCGGGCCATTTTTTGAAATAATCCACGACAACGATGATGTACCCATGACCCCCGGCCGAGTGAGGGTTACAAGTCAAGAAATCAATTCCCCATTTTGAAAATGGACCAATGGTAATAAGTGGATGTAATGGAGCAGGCGAAATTCGTTGTTTTTGGCTATATATTTGGAAAGCATTACATTTATGTACTGCAAGAATGCAATCTTTGAAGATGGAAGGTGAAAAATAGTCAGCGCGAAAGATCTTTTGATTTGTTGTGTATCCTGACATATGACCGCCATAGGCTCCAGAGTGTTAATCATTTAAATCTTTCTCAGCTTCCTCATGTGTCAAACACCATTGAAGGACTGAATCCACACCATGACAGTATAATATATCCCCAATAATAAGATAAGGTTAGGATTGGTACCAGATTCGACGTCGCTCAGAGCGAGATAGCTCTGGTCTAAAAGTATAGGTTTTTATATATATGATGATGTATACGTACCATGGATTGAGAGTGATGATGAGGAAGAGGGATTCATCAGGAATCATTTCATCAGATATGGTGGTCGTGTATATAGACGGAAGATCACAAATCGGTTCAACAAAAACTAGTGATTTCTTTGACTTAGCTTTATTGAACTCTGAGTCAAACTCCTGTAAGATGACAATACATTTGGAGTATTCCCCCCCACGAAACTGGCGATTCAGAATATAAGTCATGGGGTTACAATCATATATCACTGTAGTTTTGCGTAAAATGATGTAATGGCGGAAACATTGGAAAACGTGAACTACAGCCAAGGCCAATTTCTCCACACGGGCATAACAAATCTTAATGTCAAGGAGATTACGGATCAGATAGTATACCACATGCTCATTACCATCATCATCGTCTTAAACTAGTGGTATAGCAATGGTACTATCATTGGCGACCAAGTATATGAAATAATAACAATGATAATTAGGGGGATGCAAAATCGGTGCCTTGATGAGTGCAATATTTAATGCATCAAAGGCTTTTTTGGCAATGTCATCCTAGATAAATGGTACCCCTTTCTTTAAAAGGCGAGTAAAACCCTTGGTAAGATCAATATAGTTTAGGATGAAACGGTGAAGAAAGTTTTCATTCCCTTGCAATGTATGGAGTTATTGTAAGGTAGATGGAGGGGGTAAATTAAAAATAGCATCCACCTTAAGAGGATAATTTCAGATACCTTCTTTGGAAACTATGAATCCTAGGAGATGACCAGATTAAATGCAGAAGACACATTTGTGAGTTTTTAACTGGATATTATAGCGTTGATAGCAAAGAAAAATCGCTCGAAGGTGGGTCAGATGGTCTTGATGTTTAGCGGAATGTGCGGGTAAATCATCAAGATATGACTAAACGATGTTTTTAATATCATGGAATGCATAAGGCATGGTGCTTTTGAAGGTTTCACCGACATTTTTAAGGCCAAAAAGAAGTTTTTTTATAGAAAAAAGTTCTCCAAGGACAAATAAAGGCATTTTTATGTTGGTCAGCAAGAAGGATATTAATATGAATGTACCCAAAAAATCCATCAATAAAGGAAAAGATTTCATTTCTATCACACTCGTCGATAATCTGGCCGATAAAGGGAGTAGGAAAAGTGTCCTTACTACAGGCCTGATTAATATCTATATAATCGACACAGACACATATGGTTCCCTACTTTTTAGTTGCCAGAACAATGTTATAAACCCAATTTTTCAGTGGTATGGGGTAGATGAATCCAACCTTAACAAGTTTTTGACTTCAGCTTTGATAGCAGTTGCCTTCCTTGGGTGCACGAACGAAGGCGTTGTCGAACATGTTTTGCATCTGGGTAAGTTGGGATCTCATGCACCACAATGCTTGGATCAATACCAGGCATTTATTCGTACGTCTAGGCAAAGATATCACAAAATTCTTTGAATAGGGTCATATAGGTTGTAATCTTATCGGGAGAACACGAGGATCCTCTGTGAATATTCTTAGTTATACCTAGTTTCATAGACATATCGATAGGAATGTTTGTCGAAATGTTACCCATATTCCCTTTAGATATCACATCATGGATTAAAATGGGATTTTGAAGGGTAAAAATTGTTGTGAGGGAAATAAAGGTATCTATACAGGTAGGGATTGCTCCAAGGATAGGAATAAAAGAGGAATGATGATGGATATAATTCCGAGGGGTTTCTTTGAGAGTCATGACTTCAACAATGCTTTCAAAAATAGGGAAAGTATCATTCAAAGGATATTTAGAATCCAAAGAAACAAGCCAAGGATTTTGTGAATATGAGTCTAGGATTATGCTCAGCGGGTTATGAGTTTCAGATACTATTGCAGAGCCTGAAAGGACAGCATGGTAAGATTGTTTGGTGGGGTTGAGCGGCATAGTGTTGCCAAGATTATCAATCTGATCAGGGCTAGGGGTTATCCAAGGGCCATCACTAGAAGAAATCATATTAACCAAGGAAATATTGTTGGGTGGGGGAAGGTAAAAAGTTCCCATCAAGGAAGAGTCTTTGAAAAGACCCACTCTGGCATTTTCATAAGGTATAATGGTTTTCCCAACATAAGGTACATTACCAGTCAAAGTGTCAAAGGAAAAGAAAGCCAATTGGTATGCCGTGACAATATTCCCTTGATGGGGAAATGAAGTACATGTTATCACTCAGGTTTTCCTTGAAGTTGTGGAAGAGGAAAGTATACCCGAGGTAACCACAAACCAACCTTCAGATGCAGAATCTAGCCAATCTGCATCCAGAGAGGGCTCTCTCTTTATGATTTATCTTTGTTCTTAGGAGGTTTTAGGCTAGTTATAGATCCAAGAGTTTGATTTTGTTTAAATGGTGGAATCCACAAACTAAGGGCAAGGTTGAAATTTTTCAGTCCATTGGGCTATGGAGTCAAAGGATGGCTTTACTGGATTTCTATTCTACACACAAGATGGCTTTACAGGGCAAGATAGCTAGACAGAGAACAATCCTTAAAATTTAAAGTGGATGGGATGGTTTTGAAGGGATGAAAGGCAGCTAAGAATCTTTCACCATGTTCAAAGAAAGAAATGAGATGACTACAAACAAAGAGCAATGAATAATTCTTTATTATAGTAATCAACAATGTTTAAATTAGCAAAGCAAGAGCATTTAAGAATTCATGCTTATAACCAATTTAGAGGAAAACATTAAGAACAATCGCATATGAAATCAGAGTACAATTAAGTAAATTCTGATTCAATCCTTTATGTAAATTATTCAGAAATGGACATAATGATATTAGAAACTGCTATAAAACTTAAGACAAAGAGTAGAAAGACTTATTGAACTGTAGTCCAACACATGAATCCTGCAACAAGTCCTGTGCTTCAAATCGTCATCCAGTAAGCCACGAATAAATTTCTCCAAAATGCTTTTATTCCGAAAATCTCAATGTTACAACAAAGTAATAGAATCCACCTCAAATGCTTCCAAGAGTGGAGTATTTATACAAATTCTAAACTAAAATATCTTGAAACAAATATCAAAATTGGTTCACAAATCTCTCCAACTATTTACATAAATAGAACTTAATTAAAGGACACTCAAACTAATGCATCTATTTGGCACTATTTTTTATGGATAGGTGATGACAAAAAGGAGAATTCGAATTTGATCCAACTCTTAGTTGATGATGAGGCATCCAAGTCACTAACTGCTTCCTTTCTTTGTGCAATCTGCTCCAACAATTCTGCAAACTTGGGGTCCAATGATATCTTTTTATTTCTCAATCCGTAATAGATATGTAAAAATTGAAAGAGGTTATTGTAGATAAATATGTTGGTGAGATAAACCTCTTTCAGTTTCCCAAAATTCCTCTCCAGCTGTGCATAATAGTCTCTGTAAAACATATGTGTAAAACTGAGTTTTACATAGTCTGAAAAATGGCCTGTAAAGATGCGCATGTATCTCTCATTATAAAATCACTGTGCAAAAAATGAGATAGGTTTTTGTAGATGGGTATCTTAGGAACAAAAAACTCCTTCAGTTTTGTATGAAGTATTTTTTATTGGCCACAATACTCTCTGCACAATGATGACTTAAACTGGAATTTTCTGCAAAAAGTGCTTTCCAACATTGTTTAATATTTCCAAAACCATAATGGCTGTTAGAAAAGTGAGAGACTTTTTTGTATATGGCCCTCTTAAGAACATAAACCTCCTTCAGTTTTGTAAAATTCATCTTGGATTGATCACAATAGTTTCTGCAAAACTATGACTAAAATATGCAATTTCTGCAAAAATGTTCCTTCTTGTTATGTTTTTTCATCTTTTTACTTTCTTGCTCTTTTGAATGTTTTACTTTCACTTTAGACAAACCTCACTATTGGTGAAATTATTCTCATCTCTTATTACCATTTTAATGACTTCTATATTTACTTTTATTGTTTACCTTTGACTGCTCTGTAACTTCATTTTAACTGTCACTGACTTTTACCTGATACACTTTAACCACTGATACTCTTTAGCTGTTATGCTTTCTAACCTCTGTTTGAATAGATTTGATAACAATATTGGAGTAAAAAAATCTTATGACTAGTATTAAGACTATTTATCCAAGGATGTGATCTTCTGATCACCTCTTCAGAGGACAACCGAGTAGATTTTTCAAGCAATTCCCCAATGGACAAGGGAGTGGGGTTTTGACGAGGTTCAAAATGCAGCATTGCATTGATGGCTTGGGGAGTAATGGGGAAAAGAACACTCTGGTCAGGGGATATTACGGCTCTTTGAGTCGGATCATAGTTAGAATGGCAATAGTGGATAATTTCTGGGAAAGTAATGAATGAGGGGATGAGATATCTCGGGAGATTGGATTCCCACAACCCAATGACACCTTGCCCCTTCGAATAATCATCTCTGCAGCGACAATAACTCAGAAGGGGGCTTTCATCAAAATGCAAGTCTTTAATCTGAAAATATTTATCCACTAAGGGCAAATATTCTAACTCTCTGTGGGGGGCATTCAATGGAGTTACATTCAAAGCTGCTGGAGCTTCCATTTTGGTTCTTGTGGGTTCAAAATGGAAGTTTCTGGGTTTTCTTTACAAGCCGGGGCGCGATTTCAGTTGAAATGAGGGAAATTGGCACAATTTCAGTTTCAGGGGAACAATTCAGAGTTTTTAAACCTCAGGGAATGATCTCAGCGATAAAATTTAATCACTACTCCAGTGGAAAACAAGGAAAACAAACTTTCTTTTGAAGTTCGAAGCGCTATAGGATAAATACCTGTTCTTGGAGGAAAGCTGGCTTTTAACAGGTATCAGGCGGTAGTAGGAGGATGCTTGAACACAAGTCTGGCGGAATTCTGGAGCGAAATCGAATAAAACAGTGGATTTCAGTGGAAATTTGAAATTCGTAGCATAAAGCGCAGTCGCGTTCAAATGATGAAAATGACATAAAAACACGCGAATTTGTTTTATTTCCAAATTCAAAAAAGGGGTTTTTAGTTTTTCGAGGAGTGACGTCACTTTAGTACGGGCTGACGTGTGGTGGGGGGCCGGGCGGTAAGCGGTTAGTCCCCGTACCGCTTATGGACGAAGGTGGTATTGAGCGCGGGGGGAGCGATTCCATTGGGCGATGGACGCGTGGCAGGTGAACTATTCCAATACCACCATTCCCCCGCGTGTTAAAGTGCTGACAAGGGACGGGTAGCGGAATTGATAGGGAGCGTTGATCTGTGGAAAAGGCGATCTAACGATGGAAAGGACGAGGAGATAGTGGGGTGGTTATCACGCGGGCCCGGCCTAATTAACATTTAATTAATCATCCCGGGTGGCATATGATTGGTGGAGGGAAGGTTATTAATTAGTTCTGATAACTAATTAATCCCATAATAATAATGGAAAAAAGGAGTCGCGGCGGGGTTTCGTTGGGTGGGATGCCAAGTGGATGGGCCACGGTGGCATGAGAATCTTTCCGATTTCCGAAGTTTTGGTTTTTTAAACATAAAACTTCAGGTTTATTTATTTTAAACATATATATCATATGTTTAAAGATTTTCTCATATATGTTTTTTTTATTTTTTATTATATGATAAATTAACCGATATAATTAATTTACCAGAGGGGCGGGAGTATTATATAACGATATATTTAACCAAAGGGCTTGTATAGTGGGTTTTTATTTGAGTGCACGGGGAAATAAATACTTTGGCTAAACTTTATAATAGATGGGTTTTTTGGGATATGTATGTAAAAGGAGTTATATACTTAGGACAAGGCACTTTCACTGGGGATTTAGTAAATAGAGTTAAATGTAAATATGACAATGGGACAAGGGAACTCAAAAACTTTGCACATCTAAGAAAGTGACAATTTCTGAAGTAAATTGCAATATCATCTTCCACACTTAAACTTAGAATAATAAGTTATTTTGAGGGATTTTATGGAAGTTTTGCATGATTTTCCTAAGCAAAATGGGATTTTACTTAGGAAAAGGTTAAAGGTGAATGATTATAATGATGAATTATCTCAAGTACTTAGGTATTTTGATCATTAGGCCGAGGGTCCGGTCCCTCCAAAAGTCAAGGAAATGCCTTGAGCCCCTTTGATCTCCAAGTACCTTAGTATTTTGAGGGAAATTAGTAAAAATTTAAGGGGAAAGTGATGAGGGAAGTTAATGATTTTGACTTTGCTTGCTGTGATTTTCCAGTGTATTTCCTGCTTCAGTATTTGTGATGAAAGTAAAGGATCAAAAACATGTAGCAGCATCATTCATCAGATAAAACTTTGTAACACCATCTACCTACCCTATCTACTTGACACTACCATTTTCTCTTGTTTATTAGGGTGCATTTAGACTTGCAAACCATTTTCAACCTTTTCTTTTTACATGATAAATCTATCTATTTCTACCCTTATTACATCCAAGGGCTCAGATTAAACTGTTGAGCACCTTTTATTAACTCTACCTATCTACTTATCTGCCAAGATTAAACTGTTTGGTCAGATGTTTATTCTCTATTCTACTACATGAAATTGAAACTTGAATGAGTCAAGTTTAAACAGTTTGACCCTTCATAAATTGTGGCAAAGTTTGACAAGCTGCACACAATTGCTTATTTACAAAAATGAAATAGTAGTGGCATTTGGATTTGCACACTTTCCTTGGTCGATTTTTGTTGGGGTTCATTTCTTTTACTTTTTTGACCATTTTATTTTTCTTACCCTTTGATCTTTCTTTTAGGGTATACCCTCTTTACATTTTTTATTTTTTGGTTTTTTAAGAATATAGAACACCTTTGCTCAAGAAAAAGGTTTGAACATATTCCATAGTTCAATCAAGACAATCATGAAAAATGACACCTATTGGTATAGGAGACTAACAGTACACATAATAGAGTAGAAACCATAATGAACATTGCGTGAGTCCAACTACAACCAAGTAGAGTTTTATAATCGATATTTCCGTCGACAACATATATATCCATATTGACAGTCTTTCCTTCTAACTAGATAGGTAAAGTGTTGAGAATGCCAGAAGATCAAAATCCTCTGACATCAACTGTTGTCAAAGTGTTTGAGGACTGGTTGAGAGGAGGTGAGCCAAGGGATTTCCAACATGATATGCACATAATGCATGTGGAAGCACCTTGATCAACAACTGTTATGTGAATATTTTTTCCTCCAAAGAAAACTAGTATGAGAAAAGAAAGTTGATGATGCGGTAGGTGAGGGACATGATTCTCAATATCAAAGGTTATCAAGTTGGAATCCAAGGATCAATTCCTCCAATGGCGGATAGCAAAGCCTTTCATTATGATGGACACATTTGAAGGAATTCCAAGGTCTACATCGTTGAGGGAACTTGAGCCAAATCTTCTACAATATGTAGTGTTGGGTGGCTTGCACATTTGGATTATAAGATGATTTCTGAAGAACACCTTTGGGGGGTGGTCAGATCATGGAATCAGTGATAGGTTTATTGATATGGAGAGGACAAGAATTAGGTGAAGTGAAGGAAGAGGGTATTTTGGTGGAATATTTCTCCCCCGTGGGTCTTTCAAGGGCTTGATATTATTTAGCTCTGGTGGCTACGAAAATAGGTTTTGATCCACTCATGAACACTTGAGACATTCTGGATGCTTGAGCTTGTTATTGGTATACCATTTGTTTCTAATAAGATGGGAATGGTTCCTTCAACACAACTGGTGTTCGTGTGGTGTCTTTTAGAAGGTGACTTACTTTGGCATGTTGGGGACAATCCTTTGTGTAATGATCGTGATCATAAATAAGGAAAGGATACTTGGGCTTTCGATTCAATGAATCGTCAGCAGATGATTTTGGGGAATTCTATTTTAGGGTATCCTGCTTAACTTTTCCTTTACATTTTTTCTTTCCTTTTGAGGATTTATCTGCTGTGGTAGACTGAACAACCTTTATCTCTGAGGTTCTACCAGGATTATTTTGGTTGTTTTCAACATTGGGGGTTGCAGCATTTGGAGTAGGTTTGGAATTCGTAGAATCAGTCAGGGTACTACCAGACCGCTGAGTGACAAAGCCAATGACACCATCAACAGGTGTTGAATCTACGAGCTTGGAGGATACATGGTCAGGTAAAGGTTGCGGGGAATGAGGTAACAATTCGTACAACATGTCATATTTTGAGTAAATAAGATCCAAATATTGGGCACAAAGTGATGGCTTGTTCCTTAGTTCCACAACCACCCATGGCTATGTCTTGAGCCATAGGGGCAATGAATGACTTAGTGAACCATTCAGTAAAAATTGGATCCATAATTTCAAATTTGATGAGACGAATCCTACGTATCCATTCATGTATATGGTCATAGATATGAGTGGAAGTATTTTGCTTCAAATATGTCAAGAGACGAGTTATGGTCTCGTACTGGATAGGAAATTAGAAGTGGTTGAGGAAAGCCATAACTAGAGAATTGAAATCTTGAAAAGTGCCTTGAGGGAACTCGATGTACCAATTGGCTGTAGGGCCCATCAAAGTGCACTGGATAATACGTAACTGGATTGAATCATCAACCCAAGAGTTAGAAGAACACCAAAGACGGTAAGTCATGACATGTGTCTGAGGGTCTTCTCCAGATTTACCTTAAAACTTAGGACAATCACTCGAAATTTTCATCGGTACTAGAGGCTAATATGACGAATGCAGTATTGGGTCATTTGTAAGTCGTGACACATCCAATATTTCTAACGTTTCCAAGAATAGAATTTGTGGATTATAGGGGGTGTAAGGACTCTAGTATGTACCAAATTGAGTATTCCAATCCTGTTAAGGTTGGGTTTTCCCCCACTGCGGTGGGTTTCGGCCATAAGGAGGTTGAAACGAACCTAAGCCAGGCTGGTAAAGACCATGTGGAACGTATGGAGCTTGTGAGGGGAACTGACCATACCGTTGTTGGAAGGATATCTGTTGTGATTCTAGGAATGGAATTTGCAGTTGTGGCTGTTGGTACTATTGCGATTAGAAAGAAACCTGCAGTTGTGGCTGTTGGTAAGGACCTTGTTGGGATTGGAAAGAAACCTATGGCTGTGACTGCTGGTAAGGTCCCTATTGGGATTGGAAATAAACCTGTGGTTGTGGATGATGGTAAGTTCCATGTTGTGATTGGAAAGAAACCCGTGGTTGCGACTGCAGAGGAGGATTACCAGTTCTAACAGGATACGTTCCAGATGAGGTTTAGAAGGGAATAGATTACCCAAACGAAGGATTTGGGGTTGTTGAGAGCCAATAGGAACATAAATTTGTCGATAAGAATGTTGCGTTGAGGATATTTGGTGACCTTGTAGGGACGTCCCCATGACAGTACTTGACACAGATGAAAATGGCATTCCACCTAGATTATAAATAGTGACATTGGGTTCATTTTCCCCTAATGCAGGTTCATAGTTCACATAGTTTCCACAGGAAGCAGGAGGTATGTAGGGCGGAGGTGGTTTCCCCATGAGTGGTGGAATAAATGAACCCATAGGTTGCCTACTCAAATGGGGAACCACGGTTACCATGGTTATGGTAAAAGAAGTAGAATGTCCAAGAGGAACCTGCGTTTGACCTGTAATCACTGTAGGTTGGGCAAAGGTCTACGTAGATTTTTATACGTTTGGAAACAAGCTAGTAGTGAGAGATACTAGATGACCAAATGGGGCTATGAAAAAAGTGAATTTTCAACAAAAGTGTCGGAAAAAGCATGATCGAGAGAGTTATAACCTAGTGGGACCAAGGGTGCACTATAATTAGGAGGTACACTTAGACTACTCCCCTAATCGTAGGGGGAAAAAACATAAGGGAAGTTCTCAAGAGGAAAGAGTGTTTGAGGATTAATGTCAGCACCTAGAACATGGGTTTTAGTGGTTTCCAAAGGAAAACCATGAGGTGTTGACTTTACAGATGGGTTATCACTTTCTGTTTGCATGTTTGGGAACAATTCTCGAATTGGAACTCGAGGAACACTAGGAGAAGGATCCAAAGGTATGTTACAAGTATCAGAATGACTATATAGATGCGGAGGTGATAAATACATAGGATATGGATCAAGGAGTAGATTGGGAGGAAAAATCAAGAACTTTGAAGTAGGTCGACAACTAGCCAGAGGAGAGTCCTGATATGAAGTGACTGACTCTTGAGGCGGTGGTTGGGAAGTAAGGCATTGGATACTTAGGACAATACCAAGTAAATACCTTGGTACTCAAGGGGATGAGACTCAATAGCATCGGAACCTACAACTATAGGTGGATCAGGTGTATTACCATCTCCATAGATATTGTGTTTTGTATCCTAGGTCTCATTTTGGAATCCTTGTGGTAACCTGTCAGTTTCAGAATGTGAAGGGGATATGATAGGTGAACCTTGTGCATGGTGTGATAGAGGATTTGGTGGTTCTGCCATGATTAATTTTTCACGAAATATTTTACTAATTGTGTGTTGGTGAACAATTTTAGCTTAATTCCATTTTACAATTAACCATCCATTTTGAGCACAAAATGAGTTGTTTCACGGGTAGGATTTTATTACGTGGATGATTAATTTTAAAATTAAAAAACAAAAATAAATCAAAGAGGGGAATATAGGCATAAAGGTTTACCAAGCAACCATGAACTACAATATAGACCTTGGCAAACAAAAAATTAACATACAATAGCCAATCTCCCCAAATTCTGTGTTCGGTGTATCATTGTATACAAGGCGACACACTCGGTTACCCATGGATGGATAAGAACCTATAGGGGACTCCCAAAATATACTCGACGATATGTGGGAGTGCAGCCTGTAGTAGTGTTGTCTAATGCGTAATCGTTCGATGAGAGCATTCCCATATACTTTTCATGTTGTGTAACCAGTTCCAAAAAGAGAAGAAAAGAGATATGAACGCCTTAGAAATGAGCCACTTCGAGGGGGAAACCTCCAATACATTACATAAATGAACAATTCTTGGATGATATAATTTACAAAACCTCCTTTCTATATATAGGAGTCCATGGGGCCATAATGTAATCCTAGTGGGCCACAATGTAATCCTAGCCGACCTAACAATAATAATTTAAGGGCACAATAATAACAATATGGGGGTTACAGGGGTGCAATAATAACAATAAGGGGGTTACACTAACAACAATAAGGGACTATACTAGTAATATAGGGACCTAACATGCCCCTCTCCTTCAAAAAAGTGTTGTCCTCAATGCTTGAGTAGCTCTGGGTGCTTTTGCATAAAATTCTCATCCTCCCATGTAGAATCTTCGGTGGGTAAGTTCTTCCACTTGATGAGATACTCTGAAATTGATCGATTCCGTAGCTGTCGAGTTCTTGTTTCCATGACCACTTCAGGTTCCAATATGATTTTTCCTTCCTCATCAAGTTCTGGCAATATTGTTTGAGCTGGAAGATTTTCACCTATAACCTTCTTTAAGCATGAAACATGGAAAACTGGATGTACTCGCGAAGAAGTAGGAAGCTCCAATTTGTATGCCATAGTACCAATGTTTTGCAACACCTTGTAAGGACCATAGTACTTTGGCGATAATTTGTTATCCTTCTTAGCTTGCTTGAGGGACATTTGTTTGTATGGTTGTAGCCGTAAAAATACCCAATCTCCTACATCAAAACTTCTCTCACTGCGATGTTGATCTGCCTGTTGTTTCATTCGATTTTGTGCCAAATTCAGGTTATCCTTTAAGAGTTGGAGAAATTCTTACTGATGCTCGATGTGATCTTCCACTGCTTGAACCTTAGAAATTTCTCTTAAAGATGATGTGATGGATGGTGGATGATATCCATAAAGTGCCATAAATGGGGTCATTTTTGCTGCAGTATGGAAGGAAGTGTTATACCACCATTCGGCAAGAGGTAACCACTTGACCCATTGTGTTTGTTTATCAGATACAAAACAACGAAGATATCCTTCCAAACATTTATTTACTATCTCAGTTTGACCATCAGATTGAGGATGATAAGATGAGCTATGAGCTAATTGAGTACCCAAACAAGAAAATAACTCCGTCCAAAAATTTCCAGTAAAAATGGTATCTCTGTCGCTCACAATAACCCTTGGGCTTCCATGTAGCTTTTGAATCCTATCCATAAATGTAGTAGCAACTGTACTTGCTTTAAATGGATGAGATAATGCACAAAAGTGTGCATACTTGGTAAGTCTATCAACTACCACCATGATGACACTCTTTCCTTCGGACTTAGGTAAACCTGTGATAAAATCCATTGAAATATCCTCCCAACGTTGACTTGGAATGGATAAAGGTTGTAGAAGTCCAGGGGTCTTAATTGTCTCAACTTTATTCTGCTGGAAAACCAAACATTCCGCCACAAACTTTTGAATATCAGATTTAAGGCCATCCCAAAAAAATTCTTTCTTCACCCTGTGGTAAGTTTTTAAAAATCCAGAGTGTCCTCCTAAAGGAGAAGTGTGCAATTCCAGAAGAATCTTTTGTTTTAGTTGGGAATTCTTACAAAGATATAAGCGATCTTTGTACCATAAGGAATCATTTTTTCCAACTAAATGTATCAGATGTACTAGGATCTTGCTGCAACTTTTGAATGAGTATCCATACATCTTTGTCCTTCTTCCATTCATCTCTTGCTTGAGTTATCCAATCTGGTTGGATAATAGAAATGGCACAAAGCAATGCTTCCACCTCTTCATTCTTTCTTGAGAGTGCATCTGCAACAACATTAAGCTTTCCTTTTTTGTAGATTATTTCAAAGTCATAACCCAACATCTTTGTGACCCAATTTTGTTGCTCTTCTGAAGATAGTCTTTGTTCCAAAAAGTGTTTAAGACTATCATGATCAGTTTTTACCTTGAAGTGTCTTCCCATTAGGTAAGTTCGTCATTTCTTTAGTGCATGCAGTATTGCTAACATTTCCTTCTCATAAATAGGTTTCTGTAAATACTTTCCTTTGATTGGACGACTTTCATAAGCAATGGGTCTTCCTTCCTGCATTAAAACTGCACCAATTCCATTTCCTGAGGCATCACATTCCACAATAAAGGTTTTTGTGAAGTCTGGCGTAGCTAAGGCCGGTGCTAGGCACATTGCCTCTTTAAGATGTTCAAAGGCCTTAGTTGCTTCAGGAGTCCATGAAAATGCATCTTTCTTCAATAATGTTGTTAGAGGTGCTGCTATTCTCCCATAATTCTTAACAAACTTGCGATAATACCCTGTTAACTTGAGAAATCCTCGCAACTGCTTTATGGTTGTGGGAACTTTCCATTCCTTAATGGCTTTAATTTTGTTAGGGTCTACTTTAACACCCTCGTGAGATACAATATGACCCAGATATTCCACCTCTTGTACTCCAAAGAAAAATTTGGATTTTTTTGCATATAATTGTTTCTCCTGCAATAGTTTGAGCACCCTGTCAACATGTTCAACATGATCCTTCAAAGACCTGCTGTAGATTAGTATATCATCAAAAAATACTAGCACAAATTTTCTAAGGAAGGGTTTGAAAATGGAATTCATCAACCCTTGAAATGTAGAAGATGCATTGGTAAGGCCAAAAGGCATGACCAAAAATTCATAATGACCCTCATGAGTTCGAAATGTTGTTTTTGGAATATCTTCGGTCTTCATTCTAATTTGATGATATCCTGAACGAAGATCCAACTTGGTAAAATAAATTGCTCCATGTAATTCATCCAATAATTCATCAATCACGGGAATGGGAAATTTGTCTTTAATGGTGAGCTTATTGAGCTCCCTATAATCCAGACACATTCGCCATGATCCATCCTTCTTGTGTACCAATACTACGGGAGCAGAGAAAGAACTTTGACTAGGTTGAATTATACCTGCCTCTAACATTTCTGCAATCATACGTTCAATTTCGCTCTTTTGGAAGTAAGGATATCTATAAGGCCCGATGTTTGAAGGAACACTTCCTGGAATCAAATGAATAGCATGACCATGATCACGAATAGGTGGGAGTCCTTTGGGAGTTTCAAACACCTTGGAATGATTGTCCAAGACTTGTTGGAGATCTGCAGAAATAGATGATTTTGATGTCGGAACTTCTAGATAGCATAATTGTGCAATTACGCCTCGTTGTTCTTTCTTTAGAAGCTTTGTCATGAAATTGGAGCTTATTATCCTTCCTGACTTCCCTTCAATACCCCGTAATTCGACTTCCTTTCCTTCTGAAAAAATTTCAAGAAAAGTTCTTGAAAATTAAAAGCTACCGTCCCCAAAGATTGTAACCATTGTACTCCTAGTACAACATCAACACCTCCCATAGGAATGGAAAGAATTGGACTATTCAATACATATTCCCCCATGGTTAGCTTGATATTATGGCATTTTCCCGAGCAATTTATAGTTCCTCCATTTGCAACCATCACTTGACATTCTGGTGCTAGGTATAGGAAACAATTTAATTCCTTGGCTACCTTACAATGAATAAAATTATGGGTGCTACCTGAATCAATCAACACTATTACCTTTTTCTTCTTGATCTGTCCTGCTATCTTGAGAGTTTGAGGAGTGGTAATTCCTGCCAATGCATTACATGATATGGTCGAATTCATTTCTTCCTCTTCTATGGCTGGTTCCTGGTGTGTATCCTCTTCTTGTTCATTTTCTTCTTCTTCTTCACAATCTATGTAAAATAATTTCTTTTCAACACACTTATGACCTTTTGTGTATTTGCTATCACAACTGTAGCAAAGCCCTTTTGCTCTTTTTTCTTCCAATTGTTGTGGTGTCAACCTTGTAGGTTGTGGAAATCTAGGCATAGCAACATTTCCTTCTTTATAGAATTGAGTGGTAGGCTTCCTTGTCGCCATAATTTTACATTCAACTTTTCTTGCCAACTTGAATGCCTTCTCCAATGAATCGGGTTCCAAAACGCGAACTTCATGTTGGATGTTATCCTTTAAAGTGCCTATGAAGAGATCAATCCTGTGTTCCTCTGGAATATCAGTTACCCTTATATTCAATTTTTGGAAGTCCTCAATGTGCTGCCCCACTAAACCCTTTTGTTTGAGATTTATCAATTGGCTAAAGAAGGTGTTGCTCTTTGTATCCTCATAATGCGCTATCATTTCCTCCGTAAAAATTGACCAAGTGACAAATTTTTTTACGGGAGCAAAGCCATCGATACCATACAAATGTATTTTGTTCTAAATGTAAAGTTGCAATGCGTACCTTTTGTGTGTTTTGCACGTTATGGAGATCAAAATATTGCTCCATCTGTAGTATCCATGTTACAGGATCCTTTCCATCAAACTTCCTCACATCCATTTTTGGAATATGGTGGTTCTTCCCGCCAACATTAGAGTTTATGAAATCACGATTAACATTTATTTTGTTCTCATCATGAGGTTCTTCTACTATATTTCCGCCATTAGGAATCATTTATGGTTTTAAGCTTGTCATAAAGCCTTCCATGTATGCTTTTAGATCATTCTTCATGTTTTCCATGTTGTCTTTCATGTCATCCATCTTAGCTTCGATGCCCACTTCCATGCCATCCATCTTAGCTTCCACGCCTTTCTTCAAACCGTCCATCTTCACTTCCACGCCATCCATATTAGCTTCCATGCCTTTCTTCAAACCGTCCATCTTCACTTCCCCGCCTTTCTTCAAAACTTCCATTTCATTTTTTGTTGCTCTTTGCGAGAGTGAAATTTGTTGCACTTGCTCTTGTAATTTTGATAGATCATGTTGCGATTCTTCATCTTCATGAGTCATGGTAGAGCCTTCTGAAGGCTTAATGGGTGTTGAATTATTTTTAGGTGCCATTTTAGAATCCAATATTGATACCTATTCTACAATAGGCCCTTGCAATCAATTCAACTTGATTCAAGACTTATGCAATTCGGAAAAAAATACACACCTTTTACTTGCTTTGAGGAGCTCGATATTGAAATTGCATTATCTCTGTTATTGCAGATCTTCAATATTTTAAATTCAGCACTGAATTAGCCCTCTGAATTCTCTTTTGAATGCCACAGGTCTGACCTGATTTGGATTCTCCAAGACAAAGTTGTGTCCAATCTCCCACAATGACCTAATTATGGACTGGTTCAGTAGAGCGCAATTGTACGAATTTCCACGTGTCACTGTTTCATCCTTTGTCTCTGAAATTGATAGCCAAGAAACTACAGTCTGTGTACTTGTGACCACTTTTTACGGCACTCCAATCTGATGCCCAGAGAGAGAGTTATTGAAATTTTCCCATGATCACCACTTTGAGATGCAATTCAGGAGCCTGAAAAAGCACTACCTTCCACAGATCATATCTCCAAAAATATTGTGAACCAAGCTCTGAAATTTTTTGACAAATTTCCTTAGGATTTCAGATTCGCACCATACGAATTTCAGATTCTGAACCTTCGTAGAAAAAATTTTATAGCGCAAATGCCACGATGACCTGTTTAGGAGCCTGAAAAGAGACCTAACTTCCACAGATCATATCTCCGAAAATATTGCGAACCAGACTCTGAAATTTTTAGAAAATCTTCCTAATGATTTCAGCTTCGCACCCTAAAAATTTCAGCTTCTGAAACTTCGTAGAAAAAAAGTTATAGCGAAAATGCCACGATGACCTGTTTGGAGCAGCGAAACCCTAGAATCCAAAGCTCTGATACCAAATGTTGTGTAACCAGCTCCAAAAATAGAAGAAAAGAGATATGAACGCCTTAGAAATAAGCCACTTCGAGGGGGAAACCTCCAATGCATTACATAAATGAACAATTCTTGGATGATACAATTCACAAAACCTCCTTTCTATATATAGGAGTCCATGGGGCCATAATGTAATCCTAGTGAGCCACAATGTAATCCTAGCCGACCTAACAATAATAATTTAAGGGCACAATAATAACAAAATGGGGGTTACAAGGGTACAATAATAACAATAAGGGGGTTACACTAACAATAATAAGGGACTATACTAGTGATATAGGGACCTAACATTTCATGTGTGGAGAGTCATACGATATACCCAAAGGTATGTGGAGAATGATCCTATACACTTACGTAAGTGGAATAGGATTTCACCGTCGAGATGCAATGCTAGAAAACAAAAACAACTCCTACATTTAACGACGCCAAAACACATCTCTAGCCTAGACCTATAAATGTTTGCGTTAATGTTCCAAATGCTCCTTAGGTTAATTGAGATAAATTTTGAAGTTGATCTTGAATTATGTTTCGGTTTCAAGTCTCAAAAATCGATGTCACCTAAACACACCTAACTAATATGAAAAAATGACACTTTTCATTTTCAATGAAAGCTCTCTAGTGTAGGGAAGAAGTGAAAACATTGATGCAACAATCAAATATGAAACTAACCAGAACTTCTTAACTAGATCTTTCAACTTCAACTTCACGATTCCAATGCGACAACAAAAAAGGAAATGAATTTTAATTCACTAAAATTCACCTACATTAATTTTTATTTTCAAATGCATGAAGATGCACTTTTCAGCTTTCAACACCAAGTAATGTAATCTATGCTCAATGAAAATCTCAAAAACAACTTTCCAGTGCAATGTAATCTAATGCAATTTCTGGGAGTAATGATTAATTTTTAGATGAAGACTTAACAAATGCAAATGAAATTTGTTTTTGGTTTCAAAAAGAACTAAAAATTCTTATCAGAAAACAAATCAGTAACACATGAAAGCAACAAATTAGTAAATTCAATTACCCTAAGAACTAAAGATTCAACCAAATTTCATTTTCACTACTTAAACATGGAACACAATTTTTCAAACCACAAAGAATCTAACAACAATAAGTCAAAATTTTATGCACACAAAGCAGGAGAAAGACTTTAGAGATCAATACATTCCAGAATTTCTGTCAAAGACCCTAAAAAATCTCATTTTTTGGACCATCGCGGGCAGACAGTGGAAACCAAGGTTTTAAGCACGACTGTACTCATCCAAAACCATGCTAATAGCTCTATGTTTCTCAGAGAAAATGCGCTGGGAGAGAAAAACTTAGGAAAAGATAATCAAAATTGAAGAGAGATCCAGACTTGATACTCTAAACAACACAACACTCAGAATGTAGATCCATAATCAATCAAAATTATTGATCACTAGGAGGTTGGCCAAAATTATCAAAAGAGAAAAAAAACAAAAGGAGGTTTGAAGGGTTATATGCTCCCCAGTGGAGTCACCATTTTGTTGTGCAGACAATCCTTTATACGGACAAAAATAATCCCTATAGCCTTATGGGAGTATCTAGCAACTACAAAAGACAACTACATGCAATATTTCCTAATTCATATTAGAAAATTCAAAGGAGGATATATCTCCTACCTCTCTTTGATGCTAATACCATTGATATCGACCTTGACTCTTTAGCTTCCAAGCTCACGATCTCCTCTTCGTTGGTATTGATGAGTGCCTGTAAGAAAGATCAAGTGGAGACAACAAAACTATGCAAATCATAACATTTTCTAATGCAAATTATGTTAAAAATCAAGGAGAATTACAATAAATGTACAATAATTGACACATTTATGGAAAGAAAACATATATTGTATTATTAATATATGAAAAGGGAGCATTATAACCAATGAAGCCTTGATGTTGGAATCCTCGTTCAAGTGAGATTCCAAGTCCAATCCTTAGCCTTCAAACACGTTTATCCTTTGCAAATGGACAATAATTGGGAATAATTCAGCTCTTAGGATGGCAAACAACCATTAGTGGATGGTCGGGATTTCATTTAAAGGGAAGGAGAAGGAGTTGAGGATCCATGAAAATAGGGAAGAGTTCCACATCTCAAGGGAGAGAACTATGAAAGGAGGATCTAGGGCCAGGAATGGGAGGTCTTGTTCCAATCTTCAACTACCTGAAACCATGTCATCATTCTCAAGCCTTCTAGTAAGAGAATATTTTCCTTCATTTTGGGGAAAAATGGTTGAATAGGATCAGCATGGTTTTACCTTCTAAAAATTGCACTGGTAGTGTGAGGCATGTATGATTCCACACGTTAACAATGGGAGACACTAGCTATGAAAAATGTGTTGGGCTTGCAAACATGTGTTTTTGACAAGTTCTTCATAATTATTCCAGGGCACGTTTTCTTCCTTTTCTTCAGGGACATTCTTATGATTTACACAAACATGTTTCATGGTGAATACATTGTCTACAACAAATTTCATCACTTTGCGACACTTCCGACATTGACGACACAAATTTTGACACTTCAGGATATGAGAATAGGAGTGTGACAAAATATCGTATAACATAGAGAGAAGAAGAAAGTGGAGTCACTAATTTGTTGTGATCCTTTTGGAGCATGGATGTACCAAAATCCACTCTATTACAAGGCTATTTTTGACTGATCCAAAATCTTTTGTTTGAGATGTATAAAAGAATTAACATGTGAAAATTGTAGCTTTTAAACAAGAAACTTTAAAGGCATAAGCGGAAAAAGAGAGAAGCAATTAACATCATGCATGAAGACACAAGAGTTGATATCAGAGTTCGTCCAGGAGGGACTACGTCTCCGGGCCCTGCTCTAATAGTGGGGAGGCCCTGCTTTCATTAAATGGAAAAATGAAAGTACAAGTACAAAATGAGGAATTACACCCTTATACCTGCCCAATCTGGAAATGGCCGAAAATTGCAGACCTCTGATGACAAAATGGGCAGCACCGTTGGATTTGTGGCGTCGAGTAGTGCTGAATCCATATAAAACTTGCCCCAATCGGAAAAAGTGAAAATCTGGCCCCTCTGGAAAAATGGCTCAGATCATGGTTCCGCCCCCTCCTGCACACTGCTCAAGGTTCCACTGCCTCGTTTTCCGTGCCCGCTCCTGTCCGTCCTTGGGCGCACAAATGAATGAAGGTTTATATAACATAGCGTGGGCGGTTTCTCCAAAGTCACCCATAGCCAAATTGGTTGGAGATCCGCATTGTTTGGGCGGAGGTCGGGTGGTCAAATCCCGACCACGCCATAAAAAGGCCGACTGTTTGAACTGTATTTTTATTTAACTCGGCGTTTGAACCGTTTATATTTTTAAAAGGCATTACATTTTTTAATCCGCGTAGAACCATATTTAAAATAGTTGATGTGGATGTGGGGGGGCCGGACCCATGTTGGGCGGCCCGCCCCATATGGAAACGCGCCACGTATGTCGGCGGGCGGTGGGGTTAACAACCCCCGCCCCATTTAAAAGGCGGCCGTTGGTACAGTGGAGACCGCGTGGGTGGCGGGGCTGACCACCCGCCCCCCAACACATTTTCATTTTTTTTAATATAATATGGCTTGGTACGGATTTGCATGGGGTGGCGGGGTTGGTGGCCCGCCACCCATATATATATATATATATATTTTTGTTTTTATTGTTAATTAAAAAAATCTGTTGTTTTTTGAACCTTCGAATTTTTGACCGAAGGAGTGCATTTAACGGTCCCATAAATTCGCCCGGAATCTGGCTAGGTTGGTCGGAATCCGGTGGCCAGATTTCAGCAAAATTGTTGCCTCCTTAGTCTGCCACATCACCAAGTCAACCTCTGAACTTTGACTGCTCCTAACTCCTTCATACGGACTTGGAATTGAGTGCCGTCTACGCCGTTGGATTCAAAATTTCGAGATCTACAATTTGAACTTGGTTCGAAGGATTTTTGAACACTTTGACTTTTGAGCCTTGTACTCAAGCCATTTGTACCTGTACCTATTTAATCCACCTGGATCATTCCTCCCCACTAAAGAGCTTTTGGACCCCAAAAGCCTCATCAATCAACAGGCAAGTGAGGGAATTGCTCCCTCACCTTCTCCTTTTCAAGCCATTTGGCTTCACTTGGGTGCATCCCTTTGAAACCAACACAGAGATACTCCACATCTCCTCGTCGCGAAGTCCTAGTCCTTCGATCGAGAATGATGTCCTCTGGTAGTTCATCGAGATATTCTGGTGCAAAGCCATCCACTATAGGAGCTGATCCTACCTCCTCAGTGTCCATAATCAATGGGGGTTCATAAAGTTTTAGATTTTCAACATTCACAACTGAGTACATCTGCATGTATATCGGCAAGTCGAGTCGGAAAGCATTATTCCCAATCTTCTCCAATATGGTAAAGGGACCATACCGGATTGGTCGCAATTTCTTACCTTCTCCCTTCATTCGATCCTTGTTGATGTGGAACCACACTTTGTCGCCAACTTGAAATTGATGGTCGACTCGGTGCTTATCATGTCGGGCCTTATATCGGGCCTGACTCTTCTCCAACTGCTCTTGCACTACTTGGTGAATCGTCTGAATCCGCTGAATGAACCGCTGTGCTTTATCCCTGTCATCACGCCCACTGGCATCTTCATCCCTTCCATAGATCATGTCGAAAGGGTCCTTTGGTAAGTAGCCAAAGCATGTCTCAAAAGGTGAACGCTGCGTAGAGGAATGCACTACTCGGTTGTAAGCGTGCTGCACATATGGAAGGTGTTCATCCCACAACTTGGGATGTTTGCTGCAATAGCCCCGCAACAAGTGTACCACGGTACGATTAACAACCTCTGTCTGTCCGTCGGTTTGTGGATGGAATGCAGTGCTTCTCTTCAACTTGGTATCCATCATGCACCACAAGCTGGTCCAAAACTCTCCAAGGAAACGAGAGTCTCGATCTGACACAATCGACGTGGGCAACCCAAAGTGGACCCAAACATACTGAAAGAAAAGGCAAGTAGTCTGCTCAGCAGTGACCTGCTTTTTACAAGGCATCAATATGCACATTTTGCTAAAGCGGTCGACGACAACATACAAATAGTCGTGACCCTTTCTTGACATAGGCAAACCTCCTACAAAATCCATCGACACACTTTCCCATGGACGACCCGGAATAGGGAGTGGTGTGTAAAGCCCGAGTTTTCTATTAGAGGGCTTTCAAACAGAACACATCACACATCCCTTTACAAAACGGGTTACAATGTTTTTCATATGGGGCCAAAAACAAAACCTTTGCAAATGACATAAGGTTTTTTCAACACCAAAGTGACCAGACACAAGAGAGGTATGCGCCTCTCGAATTACATGTACCCTTTCTGATGTGGGTATGCACAATTTACCAAGGTGATACAACAGCTTCCCCTGCAAATGATAGTTGTCCACCTATGAACCATGAGTTAGTTTTGCATAAACTTCTTTAAAGTCATCATTGTTAGTGTATTGTTCAACATAACTTTCAAAAGACAATGACGCATTATGCAAAATAATAGAAGCAGCGATAGGAGGGCGAGAGAGCATGTCTGCTACTTTGTTACTAGTGCCCTTCTTATACTTTATTACCAGATGAAATTGCTGTAGGAACCCCATCCACCTGAAATGACGAGATTGTTGTAGCTTGGTTTGTGACTAAAGGTATTGCAAGGGCTGATGATATGTATGGATGATGGTCTCCTTGCCGATCAGGTAGTGTTTCCACTTTTTCACACTTTGGACCAAGGCATACAATTCCTTGTCGTAAGTGGGGTAATTTATTACAGCCTGGGAGAACTTCTCCGAATGGTAACAAATCGGCTTCTTCTGCTGCAAAAGTACAGCTCCCATGGCGTATCCACTGGCATCGGTTTCGATCTCAAAAGGCTGCTGGAGATCGGGTAAAGCCAGGACTGGTGCGGTGCTGATTTTCTCTTTCAGTGCTTCGAAGGCCTTCTGCTGTTTTCCTCCCCACTGAAAGGCTTGTTTGATACTTGTCAGAGTGTGTAAGGGTGATGAAATAATGGAGAATTTGGCAATGAACCTCCTCCAGTACTGTACTGCACCTAAAAAACTACGGACCTCTGTTACATTGGTAGGCTTAGGCCAATTTACAATCACCTCGACTTTTGAGGGGTCTATTTTTAATTGACCATTACTGACAATATGACCAAGGTAAACCAAAGAGGTTTTCCCAAACTCACACTTTGACAACTTTACATACAATTGTTCTTTCTTTAAAACATCAAGCACTTTGATTACATGACATACATGTTCCTCCCAAGTCCTACTAAATACAAGAATATCATCTAAATACACAAGGACAAACTCATCAATGAAAGGCCTAAAAATATCATTCATGACCCTCATGAATGTGGCTGCAGCATTGCAAAGTCCGAATGGCATCACCATCCATTCGAACAACCCCTATTTGGTCTTGAAGGCGGTTTTCCACACATCCTGCTCTGCAATTATGACCTGGTGATAACCACTACGCAAATCCAATTTGGTGAAATAAACAACATTTTTTAATTGATCTAATAAATCATCAATGCGAGGGAGAGGGTATCGATTTTTCACCGTGATTTTGTTTAGTGCCCGATAATCCACGCACATCCTCCATGTGCCATCTTTCTTGGGCACTAACACGATCGGTGAGCCACAAGGAGAAGTACTTGGCCGAATGACCCCTTGGTTCAACAGATCCTGTACCTGCCTTTTGATTTCCTCCATTTCGATGGATGACATCCTGTACATACCAATGTTTGGTAATGGAGCATCATGTTGCAAATGGATCTCATGTTGGATCCCTCGTTTTGGAGGCAAACCTTTGGGTTCCTGAAACAACTCACCATAGTTAGAAATAACATCACATAATTCATGTTTATGAGCCGGATCACATCCCCGGAAAGCATCGGTTATTTCTTCATCCTTTGCTCTCACAACCATGAGCAAACACCCCTTGCTGGAATTCACCAGTCTCTTCATCTGTCCTGCACTTACAAGGCTGGCACTGACTTTGGTTTGATGAGATCTTACAATGTATTCTACCCCATCTTTAGTGATTTGGTATTTATTTTCATGGCGAAAGAAAAATGCTTTCCTATCATAAAGATAGGGACTCCCCAACACAATGCCACAGATATCCAATGGTATTACATCCAATTCTACTTCATCTACCAGCTTAGAAGCAATAACAAATTTTACCTTACATTGCTTGGTTACATTTAGTTTTACTTTATCATGTATCCATCCCAGCGGATAAGGTTTTGGATGAGGCTTAACTTCTAAGCCTAACTTTTTAACCAAGGATTCTGAAATAAGGTTTGCTTGAGAGCCTGAATCAAATAGAGTTTCTACTTTTGCATGGTTTATAGCAACTCTAATATGAAACAACTCAATTCTCTTACGTTCATTAGAAAGAGGCTCATTTGATGAACTAGTGCTTTCATGTGATTCAGAATCATGAAGAGAATGAGTACCTTTTGTCCCTGCTGCTGTGATCAATGCCTCATCGCCTGAGTCGGATCCAAGGTCCTGTTATGCGGTTGCTACCGTCTTCTGCTTACCCTTTCCTCCATATCTCTTCGGCTTCTTTTCTGGATAAAGTTTCCAACAATAATCGTCGTCATGGCCTTCCTTTTTGCAGTGAGTGCAATAAGTCTTTTCTCCTTCATCCTTCTTTGTTGACGCCGTCTTCTTTTCCTTTCCCTTTCCTTTCCCTTTGAATTTTCCATTCGAAGGTTTGGAAGGTGGTTTCTTTGAATGATCGTCCTTATCATTTCTGCCCCTGTTCTCAAGATGAATGACCTTCACACTGGCCGAGTCAATGGTAGTAGGTTCAAACATTAACAATGAATGTCTAATGTAACTATGCAATGAACCAATGTACTTAGTTACAACTTCAGGAGAATCTAATGAGATGCCCAAACTTAATGCCTGTTTTTGAAATTCTTCAGTAAAGGTTTGCACATTTTTTCCTTTACCTTGCCTTAGGTACTGCCACTCCATTAAGGCTTTCTGCTTGTAACCTAAGGGATAGAATTGATTTTTAATTACAGTAATAAAATCTGACCAGGAAGAAAGAAGGTTACCCAAGTTACTGCTGTTCGAAGTTTGCTCTCCCACCAGATGAGAGCTGTGCCACTCAATCGAAGAGAAGCCAATTGGATTTTCGCCTCGTCCTCCATAATCTGCTGGATCCTGCAATAGAGTTCAAGTTGCCTAATCCAATTTTTAAGCTTCTCAACATTACTTTCACCATTATATACTGGTAGATCAAACTTAACATCTAACTTAAAGAAAGGCTTGTTAGATGCATTTCCAGAATTTTTATTATGATGGTTAGAAGAGGAGGAATGACTTTCATTTCCTGAAGGGGGTGGATTTCCTCCACCATCTCCATGCGCTGAACCTTGCCCTTCTAAAGAATTATCTCCTGTTTTCTCTAACCTTTCAAGTCTAGAGAATAGTCTCTCTACTCGATCTACCATGGTATAGAAAGTTTTGCGGAAATTGAGCTCCTCTTCATTCCAATCTTCGTCCCCCATGTTCCTTCTTTGACGTGCACGTCCTGCTTCGGGATCAAAAGCCTGTAGCGTCCCTTCGCCTCTTCTTAGCCTGCTTCTTGTTAGCATACAAACATGTAATTCACATCTACAAACACCCGCTCCGATACCACTTGATCCAAAATCTTTTGTTTGAGATGTATGAAAGAATTAACATGTGAAAATTGTAGCTTTTAAAACAAGAAACTTTAAAGGCATAAGCGGAAAAAGAGAGAAGCAATTAACATCATGCACGAAGACACAAGAGTTGATATCGGAGTTCGTCCAGGAGGGACTACATCTCCGGGCCCTGCTCTAATAGTGGGGAGGCCCTGCTTTCATTAAATGGCAAAATGAAAGTACAAGTACAAAATGAGGAATTACACCCTTATACCTGCCCAATCTGGAAATGGCCGAAAATTGCAGACCTCTGATGAAAAAATGGGCAGCACCGTTGGATTTGTGGCGTCGAGTAGTGCTGAATCCATATAAAACTTGCCCCAATCGGAAAAAGTGAAAATCTGGCCCCTTTGGAAAAATGGCTCAGATCATGGTTCCGCCCCCTCCTGCACACTGCTCAAGGTTCCACTACCTTGTTTTCCGTGCCCGCTCCTGTCCGTCCTTGGGCGCACAAATGAATGAAGTTTTATATAACATAGCGTGGGCGGATTCTCCAAAGTCACCCATAGCCGAATTGGTTGGAGATCCACATTGTTTGGGGGGAGGTCGGGTGGTCAAATCCCGACCACGCCATAAAAAGGCCGACTGTTTGAACTGTATTTTTATTTAACTCGGCGTTTGAACCGTTTTTTATTTTTAAAACGCATTACATTTTTTAATTCGCGTTGAACCATATTTAAAATAGTTGATGTGGATGTGGGGGGGCCGGACCCATGTTGGGCGGCCCGCCCCATATGGAAACGTGCCACGTATGTCGGCGGGCGGTGGGGTTAACAACCCCCGCCCCATTTAAAAGGCGGTCGTTGGTACAGTGGAGACCGCGGGGGTGGCGGGGCTGACCACCCGCCCCCCAACACATTTTCATTTTTTTTTAATATAATATGGCTTGGTACGGATTTGCATGGGGTGGCGGGGTTGGTGGCCCGCCACCCATATATATATATATATATATATTTTTGTTTTTATTGTTAATTAAAACAATCTGTTGTTTTTTGAACCTTCGAATTTTTGACCGAAGGAGTGCATTTAACGGTCCCACAAATTCGCCCGGAATCTGGCTAGGTTGGTCGGAATCCGGTGGCCAGATTTCAGCAAAATTGTTGCCTCCTTACTCTGCCACATCACCAAGTCAACCTCTGAACTTTGACTGCTCCTAACTCCTTCATACGGACTCGGAATTGAGTGCCGTCTGCGCCGTTGGATTCAGAATTTCGAGATCTACAACTTGAACTTGGTTCAAAGGATTTTCGAACACTTTGATTTTTGAGCCTTGTACTCAAGCCATTTGTACCTGTACCTGTTTAATCCACCTGGATCATTGACATCATAGAAGCAACAAGAAAATGGTTAGCAAGAAAAACACGTAAGTAAATGAACACAACAAATAAATCTAGGGAACATTATTGGTTACAATGTAAAAACAAAGAAAAAGAACAATGTAGGTTGGGAGGAAAGAATTATCTTTATTGCTTTATGAAAAGAGTTGCAAAATCATCCCAAAGACACGAAATGGATTTTATAGGGAAATGTACCCAATGAATCTCCTAAAGGAAGGTCCCCTTCCCACTCCTTGCAAGAATGATCTCTCCTCAAATAAGTACTATGGGAGCTTCGAAATGGTGAGATTTATGAACACCAAGAAATGCTAGATCACTATACAATTGGCATCATAACTTTTCTTGGTCTTCTCTCTTTTTTTGGTCCGAAATCCATTCATATTTATAGGAAAAATCCCATTCATTGCCTCCACCTAGCTCATTGAAGAGATTTTATCTTTGAGTGAGCTAGTGTGAGACAAGGGGAGTCCTTTGGAGGCTCCTTAATGCCACGTCATTGGCATCGTGGATTGAAATTGAGCTACCTAACATTGTACATTCACTTGGTGTTTTATGATTTAATTTAATTTGGACCAAAAAATATTGATATGTCACCTCTACGTATCTATGCAACTATAAAAGAAACTATTGTGGTGATCTATGAAAAAATATTGAGGTGACTTTGCACGGTTTGATTCTTTAAATGGGAACATTTAAAGAACCTTTGATTACACATGCCATTATTTACTGTTGAGCACCATGGATAGTGCAATTAATTGTATTATTTTTCAGTGATAACAATGCTTACCTAGGAAGGATAAGGAAATATAGAGAAGAAACAAGAGTAGGGTGCACAAGACAAGAGAGAGAAGAGTGCAGTATAGTGCAAGGGTGAAGAGGAACAAAAGACAAACACTTGTGGAGGATACTTTGTGAACGAGAAGGGAACCATGTGCATGATTTCTGGTTTTCCTAATTTTAATGAGTGAGGTTAGGGGGTGAATCTTAACTAGAGCTAGAGGGTCAAATGGATTCATTGAGGATTTCCTTTTTTATGCACAAAAACTCTATAAGGAAGTAACAGGGGATTCTTGACTAAGTGAAGCACTTATTTCAAGAATTGTGGTCCTCGAATGGCCACTTGCTAAAAAATTTGTTGAAAGAAATGCACTTGAGCACCCGAGAGAGGAATCTCGGAACTCTTGACTAAGTTAAGGGATCTCCTTATGCTATGTAGAATCCATTGTAACCACATTGGGAATGAGATCAAGGCATGGATCTATAGACTGAAATATTCCATGCTAACCTCTGAGTGGATAAAGGAGAGTTTTTGTTATCCTTACACCACTAATAGCCTGGGAGATGTTGATCCTATGGTGCTTCTTATGCAGAGCAATGGAGAAACCACCCATAATGGTTTGGTATGACTTTGGACTTGGTATGAATTAAGGGATATGATGATTTAAGCTGATGAAGGAGATTTGGCTTTAAGACTCCACCCTATATTGCTAAGCAAATTTTCCCTCATGGCTTCTTGGTCTAGCTCGAGGGTAGCTAATTCCAAGAAATATTATAATGCACCTGAGCCTACGATGGGAGGAACATGGCTCACCCTTCATAAGTTGCAGAATACATAGGATCTTGATTAGATGAGTACCCATGTGGACTTCATCTATGTAATATAAAATATGAGAAAGAAAGGATTATTTTTGAAAGGTATTGTGTTTATTTTCTTGTTTGATTAGTGGGTAATATGGTATATATGATCTCTTTTTATGATGTGAAGAAATAGATTAGGTTAGAATTGGATGCATAATTCTAATATTCTCCATGATAACTCTTTGTTGTACTATTGTGTCATATCTTTCATGCTATGGAAAAAAAGTTAATGGCTCCTTAAGTATATGATTGAAGGACTTTTATTCATACTCATGGTTGGTGTCCATGGTTTGTCTTTAGGGAGAGTGGAGAAGATCCATACCAACATAAGTGTTCACAGAGTCTTATGAATGATGAAAATGTAAGAGGAATGGACGTAAGCCTCAATTTCAAAAGGAGAGACTTAATGGAAATATTTTTCTAAAAACATTTGATAGAAAAAATGAAGGAATTCGCTAAAGAGTTGTGGAGCTATTGGAGACCAAAAAAAGGTTTAAAACAACCATAATGTACATTAGTTTGGGATGTAAATCAATTGTGTGGTTCCTGGTTTTAGAGAGAGGAACTTTGGGGTTTGATTATTATGTTTTGACCGAAGAGAAAATTTGGGATAGAGTCCTTCACACAACATTCTATGAGAATTATGGGTTTGAAGTCCTTGGCCTTAGCCCCTTTTATTGATTATACACAAGGGCTATTAACAACAACCAACTGGAAGGGGATTATTGGGGTGTTTAGCCCTGCAGGATAAAATAAGTTCCTTCGGGGAATTATCTAGTATGGCACAACTTTAATTGACATGGGACACTTAATGGTAAACATTTATGTTAAAAGGGTGCAACAATTGAAGGAACCAAAATCGTAATATTGGGTAATTCTGGAGGGTGACATCATGATGATGTCACAAATGACGACATGCTGATGCCACATGTACAACATGTGTCACCCTAATTTGGAATTTCTGGTTTGCCACTTATGGAATTGTGATTAATATTGGCACATGTTAGTAGTGTCATGTGGAAGAGGATAGGTCATCATACAACACATGTTGAATTGTGATTGGGTGTCAAAGGAATGAGGTGGCATGTTGAGCTTCCATATCAGCACTTTGGGATTGTATGGGGGTTTCACTTTAGAAAATCAATAATATCTTGATTTATTTGTATACACATCAACAATTCCATGTGTCAGGCACATATTTACCTGCCACATGTCAAATATTGGTTAGGGGTCAAAGAGTGAGGTGGCATGTCGATTTGTCCCACTGTCCCATTGACATATCAAGAATTATAAAGAATAGTTGTGTATAAAGTTTACCGATATTGACATATTAAGCCACCAACGTATTGGAATATCATAGGCTTATAGTGAGGTTTCATACCAATGTATCGACATATTGGACCACTAGAGTATTGGCATACTAAAATACCAATGGATTTGGAAATTGCGCTTGTAATGAAAAATCTCGATGTGATAGGGCTCTAGTATGAAAAAAGGGAAACAAATGTGGAATAGCACAGGCGAAACATGTGGCCAATGAATGCCATTTTTCAGCTACATGGCTTGTATGGTTGTTAATGTGGCACTTAAAGGCTGAATCTTCAAAAGGGCATAAATTTGTGCCTGGAACTCAAAATGAGATGAAATTTATATCGTTGGAAAGATCTTAACAAGAAGAAGACAACAATAGTATTAGAACTTTGGAGTTAAATGAGGAAACAAAGAGGAAATTTAATAACCTCATCTTCATAATAAGCCTTGAAGGTCGGGTCTAATTACACCTGTTATCACCCAAAAATTTTCAAAATTTTAACTCGAAATGTGTCAAATTGGTCTTTAGGTTAGTTAGGTTGCACAACATTATGAAATGATAAATTTTATGATGAACATAGGATTTAAGGATTGTTTTAAGTTGTTAGGGATTATCTCGAGTCATATCAAACGAATATATCTTGAGTAGATACTTTAAATTGACCTAAAGTCTCAAATCTAGCCATCTGTCAAAAATTATCTGAGTCCGCAACGATTTTAGTACAAAATTAATAGATTTTTCTACGGAAACACCTAGTAATTCCGTAGCAAAATTGACACTCGTCAAACTAAATGTACTATGAAAGCTATCTCATTCTATAACGGTTTTTTACATAATGATGAGTGGTTAAACTTTGAAGGTTTCGAGTTTATGTTGTCAGAGTAGGGTCATCATTCGAAAGTTAGGCATGTTTTAACATCAGCCACCATTTGAAATCCATCTCATTTTTCTTTTCAAAGACATCCCTCATTTCTTATACTTTGTTTCCCACTTTTGCAATTTGCTACCAAAGCACCTTGCTGCCATTTACATCTCCCGTAGAAATCCCTTGTCATGCCAACCTTCTTCTACCATAACAACTCGTTGTCATCAAAGGATTTTGCTGAACAGGTGTAAAAATATAAATAAGGCCACCACTGCAGAACAAGAAAGAGATGGCTACACCAAAGAAATTTAATAAAGGAGGTTTTCCATTCAGGTACGAGCCTACAAGTCCAATTTTAATCATGGAAGATCCATATTTTGTTGAGCTTTTTACAAGAACAGGCTGCATTCAATTTTGTCAAAGGTTGCAAGGTCATCATAAACAGGTCTCACAAGATTTCGTGATCAATTTTAAAGGTACATATACAAAGGTTGGTTGTCTTCATGTTCCAATTTCACCTGATAGAAATTCTAAAGCAATAGGGATCCCAAGGGCCGGAGAAGAATGGTTTAAAGCTACCAAGTTTAACTTGAAAAGTTGTGATGATTATCTAAAACCTAAACATGTAGGGATAAAAATTACTGAAGGGTTTCCCAAAACTTGCCTTAGAGATAATTATTCTAAATTATTGACAGTCATACAGAAATACTTTACATGCGAAGGTAGATTCCAAACAATCTACATGTATCACTTCAAGATGTTGCTTCATTTTACAGGGAAAAATTTGATAGATATTCCTTTTTACCTTTATAGAAGTCTTGGAAAAATGGCAGACAAAGTGCAAGGAAGACTTGAAAGAAGTGAAACTTCCATTTTTCACCATGGGTTAATGAAATTACTAGTACTGGAAGAATTAAGTAAATTAAATAGAGACTGGGCATCCTTCTTGTTCATGAATGGGTATGAAATGGATGTTTTGTCTCCAAGGAAAGCCCCTAAACTCAAAGATTCTTTTTCTAAGCAAGAGTTGAGTGCCACTGTAGATTTAGAAAGGAATCAACAAGAAGGTTTAAAATCTACAACTAAATATATGGAAGAAGAAGTTGAATTCATTCAAGAGACAACATCACCTCCAACAATTAGTAAGCAGGCTAACAAACATGTCATAGATAGCAAGACCAAACCTGCAACAAAAAGGTCTAAAATAAACACTAAGTAAATTGTTGGAGGTAAAGGCAGACTTGAAGACATTCTACAAGATATAGACATTGAAGAAACCCTTGTAGTGAAAGTAGCTGAGATAGAGGAATCCAGGGTCAAAAGGAAGGGACTTATAGCTAAGAAATTAGATTTTTCTCTAGAAGATTCAAGTTTTCTTTTAAAACCTAGAAAACCTTTCACTAGATCCCAGATTCCTGCAACTATCACTGTCGGGGATAAGCAACAAAAGGAAGATAAAGGAAAAAGGGCAGTAGTACAAGAATTCATTGTCATATCTCCTATTGAGACAGATGTTTCCAAAGAAAATCAAGATCAATCTAAAAGAAAGTTTCAAAATAAATCTGAAGCAAATTCTCTAAAGAGACAGAGCAAAGACAAGGACGAAACAATCAAACAGAGAAAGGGAAAGGAAAAGGTCATGGAGAAAACTGAAAAGGATATTCTTGAAGGGCAGTTAAGAGTAGTTAAGGAAGAATTGACTGAAACAAAAAGAGAGCTGGAAAGATATAAGAAGGATAGATAAATGATAGATGAGGTGGAAAAGAAAGTGAATGACCAGGTTACTCATTTTGAAAAGTCTATTGGAAAAGCCAAAAAATTGTTGAAGAAATCACAGCCTTTACGCATCATGATGACACACACAAGGAAGAGGAATTTATGGTTATAGGCAGAGAGGAGAAATCTTCAAAGAAAAGTCTAAGAGTTGAAAGAAAACACGAAGATGATGAAGACAGAATCAATAAAGAAAGATTTGGAAGGAGGAACTATGGAGAAAACTACTAAAACTGCTCATGAAGAAACTGCTGGTAAATAAGAAGGTGACAATGGATTATAGATCTTTTTTGTCTTATATTAATAATAATTTACATGCAGGTATATTCATGGATCCTTTCAGCCTCAAAACCTAAGCTTTGTCAAGCCTTTGATAAGTTAGGAAATTCTGCAGCCTATGCCAAGCCTGAAACACATTTTCTGCTGCGGAATTTCTGAAGAATTCTTTTTGGACTTAAGGTAATTAAACTGATAGAGATGAAGAGTTTTGAGGGTTATGTTTAATTGTTTTTGATCACTTAATATCATTCAATGGTAAAAAATAGTAGAGGATCACCACATATCACCTTTTTTGCTTGTGCTATGAAACTAGCTACGAAAGTAGCTCAAAAATCTATTTTGATAGCAAGGTTAATTTTGGTGGCTAATTTTGGAAGAAGGAGAAAGGTAAACATATATTTAAAGCTATTCTCCATGAGAATGGAAAAGAGTATCAGGGAAATGTCAAATATTATCAAAGCAGTGGTTTTCTAAGTGGGAATATTCTGTTAAGGATACAGTTTGAAGATATTAGTTCACTGTATTGCCAAATCATCAAACTGACAACTCCTTAATAGTAGGCAGTGTAGCTTCAAGAAGACAGTAAGAGTATTAATGTCTTGTTTATGGCCAGCATGGTTGAAAGTCATGATTCATTTCGAGGAAGATTTGGATCATCTTTATTTTAAATGTAATATGTAGGTGTTTGAGTCATAGTAGGACTCTAACTCCTAATTCGAAAGGTGTCAGTTTTAGTGGTAAAAAATCTAGTTAGTGGTTAGATTTGGTGTCAATAATAGAGTTTAATGGTCTAGCCACTTGGCAGATTGAATGTAAAGGCTAAATGTATATAAGTAGTGAAGACTTCGATGTATCAAAGGTTAGAAAATGTTATCAAAAAGAGTACTTTTTGAAAGCTCTGGATTGACTCATAAATACAGAAGCAATTTAAATTTTCTGGAGTATTCTTAGTGTATTTCAATGAGTTTATACCTTATCTTTGAAATGTCTTCCTTTCATCGTTTTAATACTTATTACTCAGGATTCATGGTTTATCATGCTCTGACTTCCTTTAAGTGTTGAACTATGGTCAAATGAGTTTTTGTGTCATATATTTGAAAGGTTTTCTTCAATGTTTTAATGCTTATTACTCAAAATTCATGGTTATTCATGCTCTGAATTCCTTTAAGTGTTGAGCTTTGATGAATCTATTTTAATACTTTCCTTTTAATACCTTGATGTATCATTACTCAGAATTCATGTATCACATGCTCTGACTTCCTTTGAACCTCAAGTTATTGGGATTTTCCTGAATGTGTCACTGTTACATTGAAGTATATACAATCCTTAGTTTCTATAAGAAGAGCTATTGTTATATTTATCCCTGTCACTGACTCCATAGCCCAATGGTAGCAAGCCTCCATATTTTCAACCTGTAAACATACAAAATCAAGACACATAGAGTTAGCCATCTCAATATCATTAACCCTTGAGAGAGCCCTCTCAGGTTGAGGAGGCTAAGCGTCAATCAAAAGATTGGTTTGAAATAGTTACACTAAAGTTGTCAATGGACATCCAATGAGACGATTTAAGCGATAACATTTTGGCGCCGTTCGGGGGCCAGAAGGTGTAAGTTACACCATGGGAAGAATGAAAAAGTTTCAGTTCTGGGTACGGAAGCCCAATGGAACACTTAGGCACATATTGGCTATATTTATGCTCTAGTGACTCCACACATCAAATAATCAATTGGAAGGTGACTCCACTGCTTGAATATCAGTAGCTTGATGAAGTTTAAAGATGAGTTCCATTGTAAGAATAAATGCCAGGTATGCTCCTATGAATCGGTCTCATATCCCTGGTTTTCCAAATCTTATGCCAAATGTTGAATGGTTAATTGATCTTCCTATATTTAAAGATGAAAAGAAATACAATGTTTCTCTTCATTTGGTTAGATTCCATATGCATGTACACAGTCTTAAGGTTCAATTCCATGAGGATTGTCTCATGAAGATGTTTATGGCCACTTTGGAAGGAAAAGCATGGTCTTGGTATGAAAGCTTGCCAAATGGTTCATTATGTTCTGTTGCTGATTTCCATGTTGCATTTTATGAGATGTTTGAAGAGTGTCATCCCTCCTTATTGCTGGTCAAAGACTGCTGTAAATACTGTTTGAGTTTTATTGAATATTTGGAGAATTGTTATGAAGATGATGAATTCATGGATGAGGAAATTTTAGAGGCCCTTCATAACAACCCATTTCATCACCAAGAAGAAAGGATAACCTCTCCCTTGGATGAAAATGAAACCCAACAGGAGCTTATTTATGAAAATCATGTTACATCCTCTGAGTTTGAGGAAAATTTGCAGCAGACTTGTCAATCCTTTGATCATCAGGAGTATGAGAATCATTTCAAACAACAAGAGGAAATATTGGAAAATGCTTGCTACAGTCCTCAGGTACATGAAAAATTTGATTCTTCATGTCATTTCTTGCATCAGCCTACATCAAAAGATGATTACATTAATGAAGAAGTAGGTGAAATTTTTTCTTTATCCTTGTATTTTAATCTGAAATCATTTGAGTGTAAGTCAGAAGTTAAGATTCAATTTGTGGATGAAGTTGCTAAAAACCATGAAAAACATATTGAATATTTAGAAGATAAAATTAAATCTCATAATATTTATGATCAAGATCAGTCTTTTCAAATGATTTTTATGCTAAAAAACAAAGAGAGGGTGTTTCCACCTTTCTCCTTTGAGTTTGAGGAAGGATACATTTTTTTTGAAAATCAGTTTGAAAAGCAGTTTGAGAGCACACAACTGAAGTCTTATGTGGTTGATCAAAGCATGGATGAGTTTTCCAAAGCTGCAGAAGCATCAAATAGATCATGACTTCTTTGATCCTATAGCTGAATACATGGAAAGGTTCTATAGTCCAGATTTCCTGTTATATTTTCATTATGAAGATCAGATGCATCTTATGTTGCCTTGTTCATTCCAGTATCTTGTTTGTTTTTGGTTCAAGTGCAGTCAAGGAATTCAAGTATCAGATTAGATCAATGATTGGCTTCATTGGAAGTTTCATGTTGCTTGAGTTAAAAATGGAGATTGCAGCTGATAGGGTATGTAGGAGTGTGTGAATAAGCTCAAAGTTGACTAAGCATCATTTCAGTAGGTACATATTTTTTTCTTCTGCAGTGATCATCAAGCTTGAGCCTGAGGTGAAGGCCATTAGAGCTTGAGGAGGAGCTTGGAAAAATTTCAGAGTTTTTTTTCTAAAGGATGGATAGCAGTAATGGAACTACTGATTCTTAGTGTACAACAGGGGCACTCTATCCCAAGTGGATCCACTGTTATCACCCAAAAATTTTCAAAATTTTAACTTGAAATGTGTTAAGTTGGTCTTTAGGTTAGTTAGGTTGAACAACATCATGAAATGATAAATTTTATGATGAACATAGGTTTTAAGGATTGTTTTAAGTTGTTAGGGATGATCTCGAGTCATATCAAAAGAATAGATCTTGAGCAGATACTTTAAATCTACCTAAAGTCTCAAATCTGGCCATCTGTTAGAAATTATTTGAATTCGCAACGATTTTAGTACAAAATTAATAGATTTTGCTATGGAAACACCTAGTAATTCCGGAGCAAAACTGACACTTGTCAAACTAAATATACTATGAAAGCCGTCTCATTCTATAATGGTTTTCTGCATAATGATGAGTGGTTAAACTTTGAAGGTTTCAAGGTTATACTATCAAAGTAGGGTCATCATTTGAAAGTTAGGCACGTTTTAGCATCAGCCACCATTTGAAATCCATCTCATTTTTATTTTCAAAGACATCCCTCATTCCTCATACTTTGTTTCCTGATTTTGCAATCTGTTACTAGAGCACCTTGATGCCATTTACATCTCCCGTAGAAATCCCTTGTCATGCCAGCCTTCTTCTACCATTACAACTCGTTGTCATCAAAGGATTTTGCTGAACAAGTGTAAAAATATAAAGAAGGGCACCGTTATAGAACAAGAAAGAGATGGCTACACCAAAGAAAATTAATAAAGGAGGTTTTCCATTCAGGTATGAGCCTACAAGTCCAAGATTAATCATGGAAGATCCATATTTTGTTGAGATTTTTACAAGAACAGGCTACATTCAATTCTGTCAAAGTTGCAAGGTCATCATAAACAGGTCTCACAAGATTTTGTGATCAATTTCAAAGGTACATATACAAAGGTTGGTTGTCTTCATGTTCCAATTTCTCCTGATAGCATTTCTAAAGCAACAGGGATCCGGAGGACCGGAGAAGATTGGTTTAAAGCTACCAAGTTTAGCTTGAAAAGTTGTGATGATTATCTAAAACCTGAACATGTAGGGATAAAAATGACTGAAGGGATTCCCAAAACTTGCCTTAGAGATAATTATTCTAAATTATTGATAGTCATACAAAAATACTTTACATGCGAAGGCAGATTCCAAACAATCTACATGTATCACTTCAAGTTGTTGCTTCATTTTACAGGGAAAACGTTGATAGATATTCCTTTTTACGTTTTTAGAAGTCTTGGAAAAATGGTAGACAAAGTGCAAGGAAGACCTGAAAGAAGTGAAACTTCCATTTTTCACCATGGGTTAATGAAATTACTAGTAATGGAAGAATTAAGTAAATTAAACAGAGACTGGGCATCCTTCTTTCTCATGAATGGGTATGAAATGGATGTTTTGTCTCCAAGGAAAGCCCCAAAACTCGAAACTTCTTTTTCTAAGCAAGAGATGAGTGCCACTGCAGAGTTAGAAAGGAATCAACAAGAAGGTTTAAAATCTACAACTAAATATATGGAAGAAGAAGTTGAATTCATTCAAGAGACAACATCACCTCCAGCAATTAGCAAGCAGGCTAACAAACATGTCATAGATAGCAAGACCAAACCTGCAACAAAAAGGTCTAAAAGAAACATTAAGGAAATTTTTGGAGGTAAAGGCAGACTTGAAGACATTCTACAGGCTATAGACATTGCAGAAAACCCTGTAGTGAAAGCAGCTGAGATAGAGGGATCCAGGGTCAAAAGGAAGGGACTTATAGCCAAGAAATTAGGTTTTTCTCCAGAAGATTTAGGTTTTATTTTAAAACCTAGAAATCCTTTCACTAGATCACAGATTTCTGCAACTATCACTGTCGGGGATAAACAACAGAAGGAAGATAAAGGAAAAAGGGCAACAGTACAAGAAGTCATAGTCATATCTCCTATTCAGATAGAGGTTGCCAAAGAAAATAAGGATCAATCTAAAAGAAATTTTCAAAAGAAATCTGAAGCAGATTCTCTAAGGAAGAAATAGTCAAACAGAGAAAGAGAAAGGAAAAGGTCATGGAGAAAACTGAAAAGGAGATTCTTGAAGGACAGTTAAGAGAAGTTAAGGAAGAATTGACTAAAATAAAAAAGATAGTTGGAAAGATACAATAAGGATAGACAAATGATAGATGAGGTGGAAAAGAAAGTGAATGACCAGGTTACTCATTTTGAAAAGTCTATTGGAAAAGCCAAACAATTGTTGAAGAAATCATAGCCTTTATGCATCATGATGACACACACAAGAAAGAGGAATTTATGGTTACAGGCAGAGAGGATAAATATTCAAAGACAAGTCGAAGAGTTGAAAGAAAATATGGAGATGATGAAGACATAATCAATAAAGAAAGATTTGGAAAGAGGAACTTTGGAGAAAACTATTAAAACTTCTCATGAAGAAAATACTGGTAAATAAGAAGGTGACAATGGATTATAGATATTTTTTGTCTTATATTAATCATACTTTACATGCAAGTATATTCATGGATCCTTTCAGCCTCAAAAACTAAGTTTTTTCAAGCCTCTGATAAGTTAGGCAATTCTGCAGCATATGCCAAGCTTGAAACACATTTTCTGTTGGGGAATTTCTGAAGAATTCTTTTTCGAATTAAGGTAATTAAACTGATAGAGATGAAGAGTTTTGAGGGTTATGTTTAATTTATTTTTATCACTTAATATCATCCAATGGTCAAAAATAGCAAAGGATCACCACATATCACCTTTTTTTCTTGTGCTACGAAACTAGCTATGAAATTAGCTCAAAACTCTGTTTTGACAACAAGGTTAATTTTGGTGGCTAATTTTGGAAGAAGGAGAAATGTAAACAGATATTTAAAGTTGTTCCCCATGATAATGACAAAGAGTATCAGCGAAATTTCAAAGAGTATCAGAGCAGTGGTTTTCCAAGTGGTAATATTCTATTAAGGATACAGTTTGAAGATATCAGTTCACTGTATTTCCAAATCATCAAACTGACAACTCCTTAATAGTAGGCAGAGTAGCTTCACAAAGAAAATAAGAGTATTAATGTCTTGTTTATGGCCAACATGGTTGAAATTCATGATTCCTTTCGAGGAATATTTGGATCATCTTTAATTTAAATGTAATAAGTAGGTGTTTGAGTCATAGTAGGACTCTAACTCCTAATTCGAAAGGTGTCAGTTTTAGTGGTAAAAAATCTAGTTAGTGGTTATATTTGGTGTTAGTAATAGAGTTTAATGGTCTAGCCACTTGGCAGATTGAATGTAAAGGCTAAATTTCTATAAGTAGTGAATACTTCGATGTATCAAAGGTTGGAAAATGTTATCAAAAATACTACTTTTGTAAAGCTCTGGATTGAATGATAACTATAGAAGAAATTTAACTTTTCTGGACTTGAGATTCTTAGTGTATTTCAATGAGTTTATACCTTATCTTTGAAATGTCTTCCTTTCATAGTTTTAGTACTTGTTACTCATAATTCATGGTTTATCATGCTCTGACTTCCTTTAAGTGTTGAACTATGGTCAAATGAGTTTTTGTGTCCTATCTTTGAAAGGCTTTCTTCAATGTTTTAATGCTTATTACTTAGAATTCATCGTTATTCATGCTCTGACTTCCTTTAAGTGTTGAGATTTGAAGAATCTCTTTTAATACTTTCCTTTTAATACCTTGATGTATCATTACTCAAAATTCATGTATCACATGCCCTGACTTCCTTTGAACCTCAAGTTATTGGGATTTTCCTGAATGTGTCACTCTTTCATTGAAGTATATACAAGCCTCAATTTCTATAAGAAGAGCTATTGTTATATTTATCCCTGTCAATGACTCCATAGCCCAATGGTAGCAAGCCTCCATCTTTTCAACCTGTAAACATACAAAATCAAGACACATAGAGTTAACCATCTATCTACATATTTAATCAATATCATTAACCCTTGAGAGTGCCCTCTCAGGTCGAGGAGGGTAAGCCTCAATCAAAATATTGGTTTGAAATATTTACACTAAATTTGTTTGATCAGCAGCCAATCAGGTATGATTTTGGTGATAACAACACCCCACAACCCTAATATGGCATTAATGGGTTGGGTGTGTTAAAGTGTTTGGTTTATGTGCTTAGCCTATTGATTGAAGATTGAAATATTATTGCTACCAGTATATCATATATTCGTTAGGGGATATCATTCCTAGAGAAATAATAACGTAACCAGATGTATAATATCACAAAAGTACCCAACAAATCTACTTGTGATTAAGGAGTTTATTGTTCTTTATGCATCAATTTTTTTGAGCTCATGGATGCCACAAGTCGAGGGATTGGGAGCTATAGAAAACAAGCGATTAGGTGTTGTCTTTAGGAAATGGGCATTAACGGAGAGTTGAATCATATAAACCTAAAATAGGTTTTAGTAAGTAGAGAAACGATAAGAGAATGAATGCACGAAGTGTAGCAATGGATTGTACATTTTTTGGTACAAGTATAAGCGGGAGTGGACATTTTTCAGTGGAATCATGGAGTTATTAGAAACGCTAGAGCCTTAATATCACTATCAAGTTGAGGGAATAACTCCATGCATGCTTGTTTTCATTAACTCAAACTATACATATGTACAAAAGGGTGTCCATTCTTTTCATTTGCTATGAGGGACTCTTGTTCTTCGTCATGAATCCTCATTTCATCTACCTATATATTTTATACAAATTATTTACAATGACAAAAAATTCCTGAAGGTTTATGTGTCCAACATTTCAATCAATTACTTAATTCTTTGCATATATTTTGCATGATATTTCATAAGAGTACAAGCCATGGCTTGACATTTAAATGACTTAATTAGTTATATATATTGTTATAAATAATAGGGTATATAGAAAACATTTCAACCTAGAAGTAAGAGGTAGTTCCTTAGAGGTGATGGGTGGATTGCCTAGTTTTTCCCCTTGACTCTTAGTCACAGGACTATCTTTCTCTTCATTGATTATTTGAGTAGCAACATCATGGATCCCATTTACAATTTTTTTATTAATATTTGTATCATGGCTGAACTAATACTCAAGTCTCACGTTCTATGTTTTCTCAATTTCCTCTTGAATATAAGGGGGAGTATTATCCCATAATAATTTTGTATACTCTTGTGCCCCTTTCTAAACTTGGGAGTGAGTTGGCTTGCCTCTTCCACATAAACCCTGTTGGATAGAATTATGAATTACGGATAAAACATGCTTCCCTAGACAGGTGCTAATCTAGAACAACAGATTAAAGACTATACGACTACTTTTCCTAACTAAGAACAGACACACAGAATGGATTAGAGGCTTACTTGGGATCCAAGCGCTTCCAAATGGTTCCTTCTATCGCTTCTGTTTGTAGAAATTTGAATAATTTGCTGAATTATTCACCGAGATTATCCTGATTACACACTATTTTAGCTTCATGCATAATACATAACCTCTTCTACAATTGATCATCAATATGCGGAAATAGAAAGCAGTCGCATGCGCTCATTAAAACATAATCAAGCACACATATCAACATAGGATGTAATGGGGAAATCAATAGCTGAAAACCCCCAACTATCTGTATATTATAATGATAGAGAACATGTAACAATACATAGCACAAAGCTCTCATAGCTCTCAGCGCTATCTCACATGCTACACACAAACTAGTATGGAAAAGTGAACTAGTCACAGGTTCAAATCTCCTCCACAAGTCTACCTGCCTCTACTGCGTAATCCAAGTTGATTAATGATGAGATCCAAGTTCGAATCCCACTAGCTCCAACTGCACAATCCTCATTGGCAATCTCCATCAATGTGTGTGTAAATCTCATGCACAACCAATAGTCACAACTGATAGTAGACTCACCCTTTCACCCACCTCTAACACTGGTCTCCATTGAACTGTCCATGCATTATAGTTAACTGATGTGTTCTTTAGTTGATTTATGAGTTAATAATTAGTGAATTAATTAATAATTAATTCACACCACTCATCACTAGTGTATTTTTCAGTACAATTAGTTCAACTAAGTTAAACCGAACACAACTCCACCAACTGTCTCATCAACTCCACCAAACTCTGCCACTTGAGTTCTAACTGAAGTCAATCATGCAATAGCTCAACTAACCCTTAGGAAAAGTGTATTTCCTTCTGTCAGCTGCATGTGCCACATCCAAGCATCAAACTGAAGTGCTCCAAGAGGATAAGATAATGTTTATAGTCTAAATATTATTAACGGTTAATAATATTTGACTGTTCTATTTTTAGCCCGACAGTCTAAAAATAGAAACCGCCCAATGTCTAAAAATAGAGGTCCATCTATTTTTACCAACTCGACCAATCATCCATAAATAGCATCCTGCAACTTGTAGACCATGATCCATATGACTAAAAATAGACATAGTCTAAAAATAGAGTTTGCGCCAAAAATAGCCCGCGGGCCCACTTAGTGAAGGCGACTTCATTTCACTAAGCTCCATCATCTTGTTGCATTTTCAACACTCCCTCTCAACAAGATATGGATTATCTGCAACCCCTATCCTGCCTCTGTGGTATTCGAATTTGCTCCTGGTGAGCGCGTTCGTCAAGATATCAGCATCCTGATCCTCCGTGGGAATATATGAAAGTAACATGATTCTCCGCTGCACACAATATCTGATATGATGGTACTTGATGTCGATGTGTTTGGATCTATCATGAAATACTGGATTAGATGAGAGTTTAATGCAACTCTGGTTATCACAATAAATCACAGTAGGCTCCAAGTGTGACCCGAACAACCCGACCAGGATCTTCCTCATCCATATGGCCTCGCATGCAACCAAGCTTGCTGCCATATACTCAGCCCCTGCTGAACTGAGTGCCACGGATCTCTGCTTCCTGTTGTACCAAGAAACTTATTTCGACCCGATACTGAAGATCCCTCCAGATGTGCTCTTTCTTTCCGTTGGGCTCCCTGCCCAATCTGCATCCATGAAGCCACACAGCTTCACCTCATCCTCTTGTCTATACCACAAGCCATATCCTGATGTGCCTCTAAGATAACGCAATACATGATTGCCTGCCTTCCAGAAGAGCTTGGTAGGCTTAATCATAGCTTGCGAAAGCTGGTTAACAGCATAGCATATATCGGGTCATGTATTGACCAGATACATAAGCGACCCCACCAACTGTCGATAAACAGTGGCATCCACTACCTCCGCTGAAGTAGCATCCTCCTTCCTCCAACCTCCAGGAAGAGGAGTATCAACAGGCTTGCAGCCATGCATGTTGAACTTCTCCAATATTTCTCGAGCATACTTACCCTGAGAAACAAATAGTCCATCACTGCGCTGCCAAATTTCCAATCCCAGGAAATAATGAAGGAGGCCCAAGTCCTTCATCTCAAACTCTCTAGCAAGATCCTCCTTGCATGAAAGTATCAACAGCTCATCACCCGTCAAAATCATATCATCTACATACAGTACAATGATCAACAACTTCCCCTCCACCACAATCTGGTACAGGTTAGGATCCGCCTCACTCTTGGAGAATCCATGTCCGATGAAATAACTGTCTATCCGTGTGTACCAAGCACGAGGTGCTTGTTTCAACCCGTACAATGCTCTCTTGAGTCTGCACACATGTGACTCACTGCTGAAGATCTCGAAACCTTCGAGCTGCTCTATGTACACCTCCTCCTTAATGACTCCATTGAGGAACACAGTATTCACATCCATCTGATGGATGTGCCACCCCATCTGTGTTGAGAGAGCTAGGATCGTCCGTATGGAAGAATACCTTGCGACAGGTGCAAAGGTCTCCTCATAATCGATCCCCTCTATCTGTGAGAAGCCTCGGGCAACAAATCTTGCCTTGTACTTCTCCACACTCCCGTCAGCCGCCTGCTTCACTTTGTAGATCCATCATGAACCCACCACTGATTTCCCCTCCGGTCGCGGGACAATCTCCCATGCACTGTTTCTGACAATCGAATCATACTCTTCCACCATGGCATCTACCCATGCGGGGTCCTCCACAGCTTCCTCGAAAGAGGATGGCTCTGTCATGACACATTTTCTCACAAGAGCCATGTATCCAGTGTACCGGTCCGGTGACTGTCTCTATCTGCGCTGTGTTGTAGGTGGTCCTACAACCTTATCTGCATCTTGAGCCAGTCGCTTAGCTTCTGTAGTGCGCTTCCGCCCTCTGATGGTTGGCGCTGCATGAGTGGTCTCTTCCACTCCATGAACTTCCTCTTGTGGCTGATCCACATCCTGAAGCTCATCCTTGGGAACTAATAGCTCCTCATCTACATGCAAGTGTGGCTCCCTCTCAAGCGAACACTTCATGGCTTTCTCCTCCTGAAATTTGATATCCCGTCGCACAACAGTCTTGCGACTGTCTAGCAAATACACACGATAGTTGTGGGGTGTATCAGTGTAGCCCACAAATATTCCAACCTCTGCGGTTGGATCCAGCTTCTTCTTGGCATCCTTCGTCACATGCATGTAGACAGGTGAACCAAAAATCCTCAAATGGAAAATATCAGGTCTCTTACTAGAAAACGCCTCCTCCGGTGTACTCATGCCAAGAACCTTGTGAGGACAACGGTTCTACACATACACTGATTTATTGCATGCCTCAGCCCACAAGTGAAGGGGTAGGCCCTGATCATGCAACATCGCCCGTGCAGCACCCATGATCGTTCTGTTCTTCCGCTCAGCAACCCCATTCTGCTGTGGGTTATGGGGTGCGATGAGCTCTCTCCAAATCCCTTCTGCGCTGCAAAAGTCTTTGAATTCAGCAGAGATGAATTCACCACCATTGTCGCTCCTAAGAGCCTTCACATGCTTCCCCGATTCCTTCTCAACCAGTGCCTTGAATTCACAGAACTTTGAATATGTCTCGCTCTTCTTCTGCATGAAGAAGATCCAGCACTTCCGAGAGAAATCATCAACAAATATCACATAGTACTTGTGCTTTCCTATCGAAGCTACTGAGAAAGGTCCACACACGTCTGTGTGAATTCTCTCAAGGATCATCGTGGCGCGACTATCCTTCTCGTGAAAGGTGGCTTTCACAAATTTTCCCAAGGTACATCCCTTGCACTAATCTGACTGTGCAAGAGTACCTTTAGGAAGCCCAGTAGAAATCTGCTGCAGTATCTTCAAAGCTCCATGGTGAAGGTGGCCCAATCTCCGGTGCCACAACTCGCCATCATCCCGTCTCACCACTCCTTCTGCCTTGCATGCCATTGTTGTGAAACCATCTACCTGCAATTGATAAATGTTCTTAACTAAAACCCCTATCCTCCGGGTCTCACCAGTTGCCTTACTGCGCAGGAAAGCCTTTCCCTCGCTAAAGACAACATCATATCCCTTGTCTTCTAACATCGCCACAAAGATAAGATTCTTCTTCAATCCTGGAACATGCATCACTTCCTTCAATACGAAGGGTTTACCGGAATCCCTCTCAAAGGAAATGGTACCGTCACCAGCAGCCCAGGAAGTACCATCATCGCCCATCTCGATGTGCACTCCAAGATCTTTCTCATCCGGATACGAAAACGAGATTTCGTCTCCGGTCATGTGAAAAGACGCACCTTGTCCAAGAACCATCTTGATCCCATCACACTTGAAGACCAATCATGCGATCGGTAGAAAATCCAGCTCAAACTGCGAGGCTAAGGCCTCTCCCACTGCAGATCCAGCAGCATGCTTATTTTTCTTATTTTGCGGACAATTTGTGGCATAATGTCCGTGCTGGTGACAGTGAAAGCACTTCACCTTGGACATGTCTTGCTTCTTGCCTTTCGCACTAGAATGAGAATCTTTCTTGCTCTTCCCCTTCTTTTCTTTGGAAGCCAAAGCGCAATTTTCTTCATTAGATGCCTTTGATGAAGGTCCGTCCCTGGTACTCCGCCTTATCTCCTCTTGCATGGGATCCGACCAAAGTCGCTCCCATCTTGGCGATTTCTCCCAACCATTGACAGAGTCCTGATAGGAATGCAAACTCTTCGGAAGACCAAGGAGAGCCAAGTCCACCAAGTCCTCGTCATCTACAATCACCCTCACACTTCCCAGCTCATCCCTGCATTGGGTGAACTTTGTGAGGTACTTGGGTATACTGTCGCCTTTCTCCATATTTATGTTTCTGAGTTTATCCTTGAGCGCCAAATTCCTCTGGTCGCTCTTTCTTTGGAATAAATCTATCAACGCTTTCCACATCAAGTATGGCGAATTTTTTCCATGCAGGCTGGATATAATGTGATCCTTCACGCCCTCCAACAGAATCCTTTGACATTTTGCTGTCTTCTTTTGCCAAGCCTCAACTTGAGCAGCATCAGTAGGCTTTGGGACTTCAGCATCTATGAACTCCTTGGGCCGTTATCATCTAATACGCCTCCATTCGGTCCTTCCATGCAACATAATTCAGAGGCGCGCCAGGGCATATTCCAGTCGCAATCCTTTGAAAGACATTTCAACTCTAGCACCAAGAAAAGCTACTATATCGAATTCAAATTCTGTTGCCAAATTCGAATTTAGCTCAAAACTCGGTACATACCAAATGCGCGAAAAAATTATTTTAAGGTACGGAGATCGGCCCAGCCAGGGCATTTACGGATATATCACCTTTCAAAGAAAAAGAGGATGGATCCGGAAGGCTATCTGACCGTTACGGACTGTCTACCGAAATAATTGTAATCACTGTAATAGATCCGATGATCAATCTCGCTCCGATACCATGTAGAAATTTGAATAATTTTCTGAATTATTCACCGAGATTATCCCGATTACACACTATTTAAGCTTCATGCATAATACATAACCTCTTCTACAATTTATCATCAATATGTGGAAATAGAAATAGTCACATGCGCACATAAACACAATAGTCAAGCACACATAAACACAGTATGTAATGGGGAAAGAATTAGTTGAAAACCCACAGCTATCTGTATATTATAATTATAGAGAACATGTAACAATAATAGTACAATACTCCTCACAAGTACTCAGTGTTATCTCCAAAAGTTACACACAAACTAGTATGGAAAGTGAACTAGTCACAGGTTCAAATATCCTCCACAAGTCTGCCTGCCTCTACTGCGCAATCCAAGTTGATTAATGATGAGATCCAAGTTCGAATCCCACTAGCTCCAACTGTGCAATCCTCATTGGTTGTCTCCATCAATGTGTGTGCAAATCTCATGCCATGACCAATAGTCTGGCGATAGTAGACTCACCCTTTCACCCACCTCTAACACTGGTCTCCACTGAACTGTCCATGCATTATAGTTAACTGATGTGTTCTTTAGTTGATTTATGAGTTAATAATTAGTGAATTAATTAATAATTAATTCACACCACTCATCACTAGTGTATTTGTCAGTACAACTAGTTCAACTAAGTTAAACCGAACACAAATCCACCAACTATCTCATCAACTCCACCAAACTCTGCCACTTGAGTTCTAACTGAAGTCAATCATGCAATAGCTCAACTAACCCTTAGGAAAAGCGTATTTCCTTCTGTCAGCTGCATGTGCCACATCCAAGCATCAAACCGAAATGCTCCAAGAGGATAAGATAATGTTTATAGTCTAAATATTATTAAGGGTTAATAATATTTGACTGTTCTATTTTTAGCCCGGCAGTCTAAAATAGAAACCGCCCAATGTCTAAAAATAGAGGTCCATCTATTTTTACCAACTTGACCAATCATCCATATATAGCATCCTGCAACTCATAGACCATGATCCATATGTCAAAAAATAGACAGTCTAAAAATAGAGTTTGTGCCAAAAATAGCCTGCGGGCCCACTTAGTGAAGGCGACTTCATTTCACTAAGCTCCATCATCTTGTTGCATTTTCAACACTGT